>WURS02434723.1:0-15480 GCA_011762765.2 Rhinocypha anisoptera | reverse complement strand
AGTTTCCGAAATATAGGAGGGTTATTTAAAAAAAATAAGGTCAGGTTCTCAATGAAAGGAAAACTGGTGAAAATATTGTCAAAACCTTTTTTTACTTCACCCCTTAAATTTTTTCTCTACATAGTTCAATTTTTTCATTAAACACTTATCATGGCGTTATATTGTTTTTTTTATGCCCACGTTACCAGAAATCAGCCGTCTATGAAGACAAATCTTCCGACGGCTGTTTTTACATCTTCATGGATGTCAAACAGCCGACCGCTCAAGAAACTCCTTCAGGGAGCGGAACAAGGGGTAATCCGCAAGTTCCCGGCTTTGTATGGTCTGTGCTCCATTTGCTCCCATCCAAAAGATCTAATCTGATACAGCGGTTGAAGATGGAGAAATCAAGGGGGGGAGGTATATGAAGGGGGGAGGTAGGTTGAGGTATTTTAAAATGCCACAATCGTGGATGAAGAAGGGGTGGTGATTTTGTGAAGTTTGGTGATGAGTTTATTCTGATAGCGGGCAAGAGAGAGAGGATTTGGGAATACCCATGATATATTTTAATGCCGGAAATCGCAACGCCCATCTCATTAATCTGTATGAACATTTAGCTTCGCGACAATGCATTGTCGTAGTTCCTTCCATCCTGAAGCCGCCGTCACCTCCTCCCCTCTGCTGAAGTTGGCATGGTCACCGTATTTATCCTTTTGGATGGAATAAATCCAGTCCTCAAAGTAAGATTAAGGTAGAGTGAACCTGTCCCCACTTCTACCTTCCCGATATATGGCTACAAAGCTCAAGAAATTAATAAACGCAAAATGGGCATCAGAATGGAAATCCCTATCTAACAATAAACTTAGGGAAATCAAGGAAAATACTTCTCTTTGGTTATATTCAGTCAGGTGTTGTAGGAGGGAGGAAGTCGTGACAACGCGATTGAGAATAGGACATTCCTCCCGTTCCCATTCCCACCTCCTCTCGACGGAGGGTAGAAACCCGCCACGATGTGACCACTGCGACGACTATTTATCAATAAGACATCTTTTGATTGAGTGCCATTTTTATCGGGATCTTCGGGAGAGACTATCTGTCCGGGGAGACCTGAAGGATATTTTAGGTGCTACCCCTTGTGCATGATGGACAAGGTTTTAATTTTTTTTTTAAATAGAAGTTTTTCACCTATTCTGAATTTTTAATAATTTTATTTATTTATTTATTTTATTATTTTTGTTGGTATGTGTGTGTATGTATCGGCATATACGTGTGTGTATATGTATGCATATATTATTTAAATTTTTATTAAAATGTCGAAGAAGTGCTAAATGACCATAGCCGTCGAAGCACCCAAAAAATAAACACTACTACTACTACCACCCTACACAAATCAAAATCAGCATACAGAAACTGTGAAAAGCGACTTCAGTGAACGTGGAGCAAAAGGGAATGCTATCAGCGACGGAAAAGAAAGACATTTCATTGAAGATCAAGATTGGGCGATGGGACCACGAGTTTTAAAGAAGATTAAGGGGGAGAACTTTTGACGGAAAATGAATACTGGGAGGAACACAGGAAGAAAATGAGGAGTCGACGAGGGCGAGAATGGAGTCACCATGCTCAGGATAGTAGAACTGGGAGCTGCACTGGATGATCTATGCACGAACAAATCGCCGTAAATTCGACGAAATACCATAAGAATTATTTTTTTAACGCTGGAAAACACACATTGGATTAACACATATTTTAACTTTTGTGCGATTTATATAGAAGAGGAGAAATGAAGAATATAACCGTCCCTATGCCAAAAACTTAAAGTCCAAACGGACGCTAAAACGTCCGTAGGATCAGTTTGACTAGTGCAGCATTAGTGCTTCTAGCAAAAACGCTCATCTTCACTGAGACACAATCTTCTTGGAGAAGGTGCCACTTCAAGACCAACCAATGTTTACGGTATTCGTGGGCTTTAAAAATCTCTTGACCACGTGGTTTAGGGCACCATGCCATGAACCCTAAAGGATAACGGAATAGACTACAACGACAGAAGATTAAGTGCATGCCCATTACAGAGAAGAGGCACCGGTGATAAAGTGTGGAGAGCAGCAAACAAAGAGAAGCAAGAATAAAGAAAGGGGTAAGACAGGGATGGTCATCATTGCCGCTGATTTTCAGTGTTTACATTGAGAAAGCAATTGATGAGATCAAAGAGAAGATAAAAGGGTATGTCAGAATAAGAGGAGAAGCATCAAGCATGTCGTGTTTTTTTGGGATGACATTGCGATAACGATCGAGAAGGAAAAGGATTTAACAAAGTCGTGGGCCTCCACGAAAAGGGGAGTGAAGAAAAATAAAACTTAAGGATAAGGTCTGCATGGTGAGTAAGAGACACACATGTCAAAAAATTTAGGGGAGCAAGCAATAGGTGAAGGAATTCCGCTCCCTGGGAAGAAAGGTCACCAAGGATGGAAAAAGCAAAAAGGAAATGATAAGCAGAATAGCACTTGCAAAGAAAGCGTTCTTTCCGTAAAAAATTACTTGCTTCACAAAATATAAGTCTGGAAATAATCCAGAGGTAGGTTAGGGCGTAAGTATGTAACACACTTTTATACGAAAGTGAGACACGAACGATGTCGTCATAAGAGAAAAACAATTGGAGGAATGGAAGTGTGGCGAGGAGAATATTAAAACTTATATAAGTGGATAGACCGAGTGACTAGTGATGAAACACTCCAAAGAGGGATGTGTCCGTGGACTCCTAAATGAGAGGTTTAGAAATACACTTACTAAAATAAAAGGGAAACTAATTGAATACATATTGAGGAATGGTTGTCTAGTGGAAACTTTATTGGAAAAAGGACCGTAGGAGGGAAGTACCCTAGATTAAAGCGACAAACTGATAATAGAAAATGTTAGAGCTAGGATCTACGAAGATTTGAAGAGGCTGGCTTAGCTTAGCTTGAAGGGCTATGCTATAGACAAACAAACAAATATTCAGGCTGCACACGTCGGATATGATCAATAAAGGCGCATCTAAGCGCCGACCGACTGGTTGATGACCAGTTTAAAGAACACGGGGTGACCTCGAGCATTCTTGTATGCGATCAACAAGGACTTGAGAGTCCTTTGGCTGAGTGACTAACTAAATCCGACTGGACCCCTGGGAATCTAAGAGTTCTCCACCCGCTTAAATCCCTCTTTTCAGAACTTCCCGCGTCAATTCCATTATTTCCTCTGAGTGCAAGTTAAAAAATCCTGGTGATTCCTGTTTAACCCTATTTCCTAATAAAAACCATTTTTAACTCCTATGGCTAGCTTTGCCCGCTTAAATTCTCCGATACCATCACTTGCACGACATGAGCCAAATATAAAGGTTTTGGAAGGGAGACCGGTCCTTCCATTATGTGTACATTAAGCTACATTAAGTTTACCAATTATCCATGAGTCATAGGACAAAGAAATTAAAGAACTCGGAAGGAATATCATAGCTACTGAAGATAAAAAAATCTATTGAGCTGGAAAGTCGAATGAAAAAGTAGATAAACATTATTTTTAAACGCAAACATCTCAAACTGGTTCTCTAATGAGTTCAGCAAGATAAGTGGTCCACTGGTTGAATTATTAATTAGTGTTTGGTCGTGTGTGAATGCAATCGACTTAATGAGTTCCGCACCCACATTAATTCCCGATTCCAGAGCTTCTCACATCTCTTTTGTCATTTCCTATGAATGCAAATTATAAATCAAGGCTTACAACATTCACCCCCGCCCAACTCCTCTGCTTAACATTGCCCGTCCAGATTTTCCATCTGCTCCCCTTACTTGCGGACTCTGACTCCTATACAGGGGAGGCACCTTTCCATGTGATAAACCTCAAATATTCTTTTAAAAATTGGAATGTCTCATTAGGTAACAAATTTATTACATATATGTTACAATTAAAAATATCCCCAGAATCAGGTTCGAATTCGGTCCTTCGGAATAGGAAACCAGTAAGGCTTTTCATCGATCCGATTCAACAAACTGCCTTTAACCTCCAGTCTGCTGCTGGAGGTTAATCCAGTCTGCCGCTGAAAATCTGTTCAACAATACGGACACAATTTTAATGCCAATAAAATATTATTTTTAATTACTTTATATCTTTAGAAATTAGCATACGGGAATGATATTCCTTAAACAAGACGCAATAGTTAATTTATTGATATCCTGATACTTTATTTTTGTCTAATCAACTGTCGCTAATAAGACTTATCATTTGTAAAAAAAAGTTACCGCCTATCATTGTCTTCAAAACATCACAAAACTGAAGGCATTGATGTTCTTTTTTCTCGGTGAGATAATTCATTGCTGAGAATCTGTCTAACAATATAGCGCCAGGGTACGTCTTAATTTAGGATCTTTGAAAAGGAACAAAAGTCATAGTATTAACTGGGATTCTGTGGCACCACTGAGCTCGGCATAAATTACGGAAGCTTAACAAACTGCGCCACAATTTACGGCGATGACAAGGTTATTCCATTTGGGTAAGGGTAGCCACTCATTCGATAAACGCCACTTCTGCGTTAAATAAAAAGTTTTGAGGAGGGTTGTGGTGGTCCTGATTTTAACCCTTGATCCAAATTTAAACGTACACCAAGAAAAAATACAGCCGCCGCAGTATACACTTTCCGCTTCCCAGATTTCAAAAATAGACGTCTCCAACCACCGAGTTCGCTTTCTACCTTACCCCACCTTGCTATTTACCTGCATATTTTAGATACTACCGTGCTCTTCAAATATTATAATTAGGTCGGGGTGTTTCTATCAGCGAATTAAAATTGGGACATTTACAGGATTCTTTCGCATCAACTTGTACTTAAATTATTCACCCCAACACCCCCTTCTACAGATCCCACTTGGTAAAATTAGTTCTTGAAAAGTACCCTCGTGCATTGGAAAATTCAGAGCATCAAGCGCTTTTGCTTGAGTACACCTTTTAACGAGTCGGAACAAAGGCTACTGGACTGTGATTCCCAGAGGTGCCGGGGAAAATCCGATATGTCCTTCATGCATGCATAATAGATATGCAAATACAAGGTGGCTTCGCCTATTGTGGGAACACATTTCTATAGAAGCATAATTTCGACAAGAAACACGAACTCAGGAAATGAATGCACTCGAGTTCATTAAAAAAAGACTGAAGCTTTCATCGTGTAGGAGTGATATATGTACCAAAAAGATGCCATGACGTGTTGGCCACCCAGACGGCACCATAAAAATAAATAAGCGAGAAAAAAATGAACGCCGAAGGTATTCCAAAAAAAGCTGTGAAAAACGGATGAGTGGGGAAAAAGGAATTTACAGGAAATTTCAAACGCTTCCAAATAAATTTTTATCGCACTCTTCACGTTGAAATTCATATTCGTGTTGGCATTATTAATATTTCCATTTTACTCGTCCTCTAACTGTGAAAAAATGGGAGGGCCAAACATGGAATTTCGCAAATGCAATCGAAAAAGATGAAACGAGAGAAAACTAAACTATTTCCTATTTTAATTAGGGTCGGAGAGAAAACTGTTTTTTAAAAAATCCAAAGAGAAAACACCAGTACAGAGGTTGAAAAAGTATCACGCTGTTTTTTTTAATTGAAAGCATAACTTTAATATTTGACGTTAGGACTGCCTACATATCCGTGATCATTATTTTCTTTGCTTTATTTCCATTTATTACCATGAGGTAATATTTCTACGAAGCTGTTGGCAGTTCCACAAACTGAGAATATTTTCTCTGCGCGGAGTCAATTACCCGAAGATAAATATTTGCATTTGTTAGGCATACGAAAAAGCCATCCTTACTCAGTATATATCGATTAAACATCACAGAAAAGTGGGTGTGCCTCAGAAAGAAAAAAATATTCTTCACTCCACATTTATTTTTCGACGAAACCTCCTTGAAACTCGTTACATTTATACCGATGATTTTTTCCAAATTTTATGCCTTCTTTATCACGTAAAAGAAGCTTGTCTAAGGTAGAAAATAAATGAGATTCAAATCTTATGTCATATACGGGGCTGGATTAAAACTTGTGAAAGGAAAATTTGACTTTTCCCATTTTTTCAAGATACTCGATATATTGTTTTCTTCTCTAGGACGATACAAACGTACATCTTTGATACTATCACGCGATCCCATATAAATTGAGTATCAAACACTAATACTATTGCACCTAATTTAATCCTTTTACCATCATCTCTGTGTTAGGCCGCTGACCTATCGAACCAACAAAGCATTTCAATTCAGAATGTTTACATGCTACAGCTATTAAATTGCCCCCGGTGAGGTTTTCCACATTGTGGCGTCAAAAGAATTGAACTGAAAGAATATTTTTCCGACTTCGACAGATCCTCAGTGTCGAGTTTCACGTACCACTGGTGTTCAATACACAAGGATGTAGTACTGTTCCACAAAATAGTTCTGTACTGTTCCAAAAGGGTGTAGTAGTGTTCCACAAAAGGATGTAGTACTGTTCCACAAAATGTATTTTGCAAAGAGACGCACAAACAAAGACAAAGTTGAGCAGAGGAAGAACAAAGCAAGTGGTGGAAAGGAATGTATATGAAAGGGAGCATGGAATGCGCTTACAGGGAAATGAGCTGGAAAGCGGTAAAAGGAGAAATGGTGAAAAATGGTGAAAAAAGGTGAAAAATGGAACGAATATTTTACGTAATGACTGAAGTGAGACGTTGTGGGAGTGGAGAGCTAGAGAGTAGATTTAATAGACTTAACTTTATATCAGAATAAAAGATTTGGAATAACAGCAGTCGGAATAATAACAGAAAAAAGGCTGTAAGATGAGGTGATCAAAGTAGAATACTTAATTAGATCCAAAGATACCTAATGATGTAGGGACAGCGGGAACAGTAAAGACCTTGAGGTAATACATGTGTGCAAATTAGTCAGCACCCTGATGAAGATGTGGGGTGCTTTGTGAGGATGGAACTCATCAATGAAAAGTAAAGAAGGATTGCTCGCCTAGCAGTAATGGGAAACTTATATGCAGTTGTGGGTGATGGTGGCAAGATGGTGTGAAATTTGATACAGGCAAAAAATAATGATGAGGGGCAAGACTAATTTTCTTCTCTATAAATAAAACTGTCGGGTAGTCAAATTGATTCCATTTCAATTCAACAGAAGGTACAGAAATTGTACGAAAATATCAGAAAGTTGTCCTGGAGCATATATCGATTTTGATCACAACCTAGTTCAAACAGAGTAATATATGAAGCTGCAAACAGCGTGGAAAGGCAGTAAACAAGAGAAATTGGGTATCGTAAAGCTATCCATCATGCCAGGAAAAATCTGAGAAAATGGAAAAGCTATTCATTGAACAGTTGTAACCCAAATGGGAGACGGACTGGGTCGATGAGGTAACGTGAAAATCATAAACAGTATAAAAGAACCAAATAATGAGGAAGTTATTCAAGGAACAGAAAAAAAACACGTAAAAATGGATCATAGGTTAGATTTTGGACGAAATGGAGGAAAGAAAAAGACGGAAAAAATGCGGAAATAATATGCATATGAAGGCAGGATAAAATACGGGAGACTCAAAAATGAGTCTCTTGAGGAGAAACATATAGGACCAAAGAAAAATGGACGAGTGGCAAGTACAGCGCAATGGAAAAATTAGAAAAGAAGGGAAGATATGTTATGAGGTACATAAAAATGAGAGATCTAAAATTTAATGGGAAAGAAAGAAGTAGGTAGCTTTGAGATAGAAGCCAAGGATGGGAAAACAATAAGTGGACCAGATGAAGTATGAAAAAGGAGGAAATATATACATATATATATATATATAAAGCTCAAAGGTAAATAAGCTGGCATTGTAGGAACTAAACGAGGTGGTTGATGATGAGAAAGGGTACAATATACTTGATAGCGTAAGTAGAACTAGCTTTAAAAGAGATGACAACTGGTAAAGCAACAGGAGTGATTATACGCAATTCCAGTTAAGCTACTGAAAAAAAAATCAAAACAAAAGTAATGAAAGAATGTACAAATTCTTGTAAGGAGATTTAGAAGAAGGGACACTGGCCTAAAGACTTCAAGAAAACTATACTACCGAAAGAAATGAAATATATATACCAGAAATGTGAAGAGCATATAGAGATTGGTCTTATATCCCACTTGGCTAAAATCACATTAAGAACGGTCAATAGAATATTGAAAGCGAAACAACACAGCGTGATGGGAGAAGAACACCATTAATTCACACGGGGGGGTATGGACAAAAAATGAAATAGGTCGGTTGAGAGTGAACTGGAGAAAAAAAACACGGAAAATAACAAAAAATATATGTTGTACACATAGACTTTGAGAAAGCATCTGTTGTAGCAAGATGGAAAAAGTTAAGGGAATACAGAAATTCATAACATTGGCTGGAGGGAAATAAGACTGAGTAAAAAGAAATATCTCAATCCTATATGTTAGCCTAAGAATATGAATTCCACTTAAAGGCGTCGATCAGAAGAGAAAATGGCGTTAGACAATGATCCTGACTGCCGCCGACCAAATTAAACATCTAATTAGAAGAGATCACGTGAGTGGGCTTTGATGCGAGGAGGTAAAAAAGTGGAGGTATCAAATTTGTTGATAGCATGCTTTCAGTTGCAGACAGTCAGAAGAAAGTCATAAAGACGTCAGCACACCTAAACGTCGAATGTAAGGAATGTGAAATTGTTGACAAACGAGAAAAAATTAAGAGCATGATAATCGAAGGAAAATGAGAAAGTTGAGGTGAGTGGATATCTTTAGATGATTGCTAAGTGTCATCACAAAAGATGTGTCATGTTCGAAGGAAACTGAGCCAATAACATCCATAGAAAATGACGGGATTTAATAAGAAAAGTAATCTATCTACCCTATGGACCCCCCAATTAACAAATAACTGAGAAAAGAATTAGCAAAATGTTAGCACATCTAGAGTATGGTGGAGCGGAGGAAGGGACTTAACGGAAGAAGAGGTAAAGAGACTTAAAGCCTTCGAAATGTGGGTCTGGATGAGGATAGAAGGAATTATATGGGAGTAGAACAGGGTGTGAAATGAGGAGGCATTGCAAAGAATTGTTGAGGTTGGACCTTTTTTTGAAATTCATGCAAGAAACACGGAGAAACGCACGGTCGACCAAAAGACGCTTCCATTGTTTGACGGACCAATCAGGAGACACCTGACCCGCAGGAGGGGCTACTTATATAACGGATTTTTTTAACGGCATTCAGCTATCTATATCACTGTTAATATTCCGGTGACCTGGCGTAGGTTATACGGATTTCCTTAAGCCCTAGGGTGTCGGTAAAAATCAAGAAAAGATGAACTGATTTGGACATTGTATGAGAATTGCGCGCTTACTGAGGAATGTGATGAAGGGAATGACAAGAGAGAAGAGAAGAAGAGGAAGAAAGAGATGGATAAATGAATTCCTCTCGGGTCATCAACCGGGTGTGGTATAAAGCACCAACTTTTCAACGGCCGACTCGGCCATCATCATCGGGGTAACTGAATGTCGATGAGTTGAGTTTAAGGTGTTTATTTACAAGGCCAGGAAGAATAAATAAATATGAATAGATAACAAAGACCAATGACTCCGTATAGGATCTCTCCTCTTCGGGGATTGCATCTCACGCTTAGTGGATAATTAGTCTTTAAGTGGATGCGGACACCATCTTTTCAGCGGGAGCGGACACGACCTGGTATTTACCCTAGGGCTTGAGGAAACCCGTAAAACCTACGCCAGGTCACCGGAATATTAAGAGTGATATAGATAGCTGAATTCCGTTAAAAAAAATTCCGTACTATAAATAGCCCCTCCCGCGGGTCAGGTGTCTCCTGATTGGCTCGTCAAACAGTGGAAGCGTCTTCTGGTCGGTCGTGCTCTTCGCCGTGTTTCTTGCATTCATTTCAAAATAGGTCTCCAGGTGTTACCTATTTGAAAACCTGAGTCCCCGGTTGAACTGCTTCTATTGGGAGCGGACTTACCCGGTTGAAGATCCGAGAGGAATTCATTTACAAAACACGTCGGGAAAGCACGGGATATTTTATCGAAGGGACGAATGTTCGGCGCCATAAGGATTCGCGGAAATTAGGTACAACGAAACCGATAAGCTGGCGCAGGATAGAGAGGTGGTGCAAGGTCAACGAAGAGAGAACCTATCAATCGTCAGAACGACTATCAATATAGACAGAGATGACCTTTAAGAAGATTGTCTTGGCATGAATTCTGATTTGTAAAAAAAGTCATTCTTGCAAGAAAGAAAAAATTTAGAAAAAAAAGGAGAATTAAACAAGTACTGAGTGGCTCGTAAGATTTCGAAAAAACTAAATATTTAAAATAATTATTTATCAAAATACTTTACATATTCAACTAAAACATTAGCTAAATATTCAAACACTACCAACTAATCTTACAGTGTATGCCGGCAGGGTTAGCCTGGGGGGTAGCGTGCTCTCTGGCTATTTTTTTTTAACTGGTGGGGGGGAAATGCGGTGACGCACACCCGGAGAAGGTGACCCTGGGGTGAGGAACCCGAGGTCTAAGGAACCCACGACCCATACCCACTAAAAACCCACCAACAGTTGATTGCGCCTATTAGTGGAAGGCGGCAACCATTTACAATCGCGGGTTCGAGTCCCGCCCAGGACATGGGTGTTGTGTTTGTCCAGTTGGATTTCTTCTACGATATGAAAAAGGGGTAAATGACCATAGCCGTCAATGCACCCTATAAACAAAAATACTGCTAAACATTACAAAAATATTCGTTACATAGTTCTTACCCCAGAATACACGTCTTACATGATTGATAATTCTCTTCTGAAACTCGCACGATGCTTGAATTGCGCGTATCAAACCTATGTCGAATGCCTTTAGTCGTTAAATGGCCTGGTCAAAGTAAATTAGGGCCATCTCAATGAATGATAAAAATAAAGATATCAAGAAAACCC
Organism: Rhinocypha anisoptera; assembly: GCA_011762765.2. Classification (NCBI taxonomy): domain Eukaryota; kingdom Metazoa; phylum Arthropoda; class Insecta; order Odonata; family Chlorocyphidae; genus Rhinocypha; species Rhinocypha anisoptera. Next base: position 4,527 of record WURS02434723.1, on the reverse strand, counting down.
CCCAAACAACCCACAAACGAAAATACTATTACTATGATAATACTATTCTGATGAGTGTAATTAACTCTCTGAGTACACATTTGGTTTTTCGTTCACTTACATAAGACTTTTATTCTAATCTTCACGTTCACATTGAGTCAAAACGCGTTATAAAAGATTCAATGGCCGGAGGGTATTCAAACACAAACCGGAACCTCGCTCTTGAATAAACCACGAAATGGTCTCTAAAGCATAGAGGACGATTGAACGTTAGAGCTGTGAGAACTTGTTATTTTGTGAAGCAACGGTATTTTCCATGCAAAATATTCGTTGAACAATTAAAGTGTAAAGCAATCTTTTAGCAATAAAATTCATTTTCGTGATGAATTGAAATTAAAACACATTCTGACCGTATATCGTACTCGTATTCAATTCTGTTCGGTATCAAGGGTTGAAACCATTTGGAACGAAATGAAAAAATTGTTTCGAGAACGCGTAATTATTAGGATACGGAATGAAACTATTCGTTGGAACGTAAAAAAAAAGAAACGAAGTTCGGAATTGGAAAATTAATCACGACGAAACGAAAATTACAGTCAGAAGAATGAGCAATGACACAATTGATATTTATAATTGAAAAGGTTTTTCTGCAAATGTTTTAATGAATTTTAACGTCAACTACATTTGTTTTAAATCTCATGGGCTTATGCTGTAGTAAACTTTTAAATTTTTGTTACCTAATGCATTACAACTGTCAAAAACCTGTAAGCCAACCAATATTTAATTACGCATTAGACACCTATTTTCTAAAAATTCTATTTTTTCTTTTCAATTGCGAATTTTTTCATTAAATTTATTAAGGTAAAACATATAGCTTTAAGTCTTCTAAGTTTATGTGTCGTTACGATGAACCAAAATATATCTGCAAAAATCGGAAAGGGAAGTAGGCGAGATAATCATAAAAATTTTATTTTAATCAACTCTTAATTAAAGCATATTTATCATTCACAAAGGTAAGAGAGTAATATATAGGCAATTATGAGTCATAATAAAATATCTCTTAGAGAAAAATAATATATATCTTTTATAGGCAACTAAAATCAAAACCACACGGGTGGTCAGGAAGTAAAGGTATCAATCTTAAATGAATAAATTTATGCTATTTGTTTTTGCATTAAATTACATACTAATATATTTGTCCCCCAAAACACTATCACGTCAGGAATTTCGTAATTTATTTATTATGTACATACCGGTGAGCGTTATGGGCCGTTCCTTAAATGTAAAAATGGTATTTTTCCAAATAGCCGAAAACTCGCCCTGCACTCCATTCTTTTCCAGTCATTGGGAATATGAAAAATCCCAAAATGGTATATAATACTCGTAAACCAGTATATTACAATTAATAAGGGGCTAAGAAATTATAAGGTAAATAAAAGTTTTTCAAGTAAACTATTGTGTAATAACAATAGAAATTATGGGAAATTGGAGAAGTAATAGTATAAATTTCAGTTTTTAATTCATATAGCCTTCCTGCGACAAACGATTTCCTTATAGTTACGCTGGAAACATTACTAGTTCAATAAGTTCATGAGCAAGTTAATATTTAGTCAAGGCATCATAAAAGTCGGAATAATAATTTCTTGGTGTGACGTAAAACAGGGGGACAATTTTTTTTTTGAAAAAGCGATTCCCAAAACGAAGAAGAATATACAAAAACAAAACAACAAAATAAAGTCGGCCTTTGAAGTACAAAAAATTGGCGTGAAATTGAACGGACAATTTGTACGTTTATGTTTTATTTTTTTAAGCGCTCCACCCGAGGGTGAGCCGCTGTCCATCACTCGCAACTGTCCACTTGAATTACCTCTCGCCTTACCTACTGTGATCTTCGAATACGCTTCCGAAATAAATAATAAAGAAACAAAAGACTTAATGGCTTCTGTCCAAACGAGAAACTAAAATTGATGCCAATGCACAGAATACAACTCTACGATTCTAAATAATTTCATGGAATGTCAATTTCTTTTATTTATTCCAAAAGAAAAATTGAAGCGGGGGAAACATTTAGATGGAAGAGGAGACTATAGTTTGTATCTCACCCCTCTGAAAACACTTTATGTACCTGCTTATCTAAGTTTAGCATGTTTTCCATTGTTATACTCGAGATACAGCGGCTTCAATTTGAACTTCAATGCTCGAATTTTAGCTGTTCTTTTTTAAAGACACTTTCAACACATCCGTAAATGAGAAAAATGAATTCACAAATGCTGCCCACATTTCGAAGGAGCCCAGCGTGAATTGGAAAATAAAACAAACTACTCGTATACTCATAATTTGAATAGTCGATAACTTCCATTTCATTGTAACATTGTAACGTTAACGCTTATTCATCATTAGGCTTTTATTTTATCTTTACGACTGATGAATTTGATAGTCAGACTAAAATAACATGTGCTTGTAGTTTACCAACATTTTCAATTCGATGATTGGTTGATTGAAACCCTCCATCCTTTCCGATCTAGTGCTAACTCTCTTACACCCCTTGGTAGTTCTTCTTTCTAACGTCTCTTATTATTTTCCCTATGTATTTGTCTCTCGGCCTTCCCAGCGGGGTCATTCCTTCTATTATATTCTTCATGAACTCATTATTCCTCAGTGTGTGTTTTATCCACCTTGTTCTTCTTTTCCTTAACGCGCTCTAAATTAACTCAACTTCCTCCGTCCCACACACTTTCTCCTTCCTAACTCTATCCGTCCACTTGATCTTCAGTATCGTCTTCTATTCTTCTCTGCTCTGCTTTTTTTCAATGGTCCATGTCCCTAATCTATACAGTGGTACCATGATCCATACGAAAGTTTTTACATATTGCTTACTTGTTCGGAGTATTTTCCTTGAGCGTAGCAGTTGCCTCTTAAAAGTTCGATTAAAAGAGCCCTTACTTGTCTTTTCCATAGATTTCTTCGATATATTGAAGTTTTATGTTAAAAATTTTATACATAAGGATTACCTACAATATGTGAAAACGATTTATAATGCAATGTTATTTCTGGGATATGCCAGAAATATTACGAGGTTATTCGTTAAGCATAGGTGTATGAAACGGTTAAATATATTTGTCTTATTTTTAAAAAGTGCTCCTTTTTGAAATAATAGTTCTCAGTAATCAATAATAGCGTCAATATTCAATAACCATAAATTATTACCTGTACATGAAGTTAAATGAAGTAAACAATTATTTCATATTTCCTGGAGTATCTCCTGGAACAGAGAAGTGACGTAGTCACGTTTCCGAACCCGCGAGTAGACATGTTCCTTTTTGTTGTTATAGAAGTAAACATATAGGTTTAATGGAATAATTTATCGGGATGAAACAATATTTTCCGAAACTTTCAGTGGCTTATCAAGCAAGCGAACGCGAGGTACACGCACGAATACCCTGCAGAAAATGACCTTTCCCCTTTAGTTTCCATTTCCCTGGTTGGTTAGAAAGAGCAGAAGCGTCCTTGGATGGATAGGAGGCGCAATCAACTAGTCTTCTATTCGTCCGACTCGAAAGCAAAAGGTGAGGACTAACTGCCGGAGGGGTACCAAGTAGGGGGATGGGACGGGAAGGTTGGAGAGAGGAGTGGGCGATAAGGGTCAAGGGGCAGGAGGACAACATGGGGTGGGGGGAGGAGGAGGAAATGCAGATGAGTGCTCGGGTGAGGTTTTAGGGTGGGAATGTTGGTTCGTGGAGAAGGTCGTCTCTGTGAGGTCGAAGGCGGAAAATGAAGGGAGTGAAGGTGAGTGCCTCCTGGTTTGCCTTTCGAAGCCTCTCTTAAAGGCACTATGGCGGACCATCCGAGGAAGGAGTTTACCTCGTTCTCGCATTAAGGGTCATAGGGAGGGAGGAAGTACGACTCTCGCACGGCACCACTGGATAACAATAAATTTGAGAAACAAAAGTTGCCGGTATTAAAGATAATCTCCTTCCAGAAAACTTTTCTCATAAAGGGGTAACCAAGCTTTTTTCCCTCGATAAATTTCAGAATCCCATGGGTTTTTTTTATTTTGACATTTAAATGACAAATAATGATAATTATTTAGTGTTACATGGATCTGCAGTGAAGTTTGCAACGTAAAAATAGCATCACTCCATATGTTTATATTTCCTTAACATTTCAATCTTGAGCCCCATGGCAATCATCAGAATTCATTAAGGCGCTGAACGCGGAGAAAAAGGTCCATAAAGGGGAATTGCCCTCTGTATGCGTGCCACAAGCGCGTCCCCTTTTCCGCTATAGGTTGGGACGCACTTTACGCTTGCTTTCATTTAAATAATACGTCTACAATAAGAAAAATAAGTTCACCTGTTGACCCTGTGTCAGTCCACGTGGAAGGCATAGATATTCAATCGATCATTCCGAATCTAAGATCGTGTCTACCAGAACCGAAAACTGAAGGATGATCATTTACATGCGTGAGGGAATCTAAGAAAAGACCTCAAGCTTGACCGCCTTCAACCACCCCGTAGTGAGTAATGAATATTTCCAACAGTTGAACAG
>WURS02434713.1:0-15482 GCA_011762765.2 Rhinocypha anisoptera | reverse complement strand
TTGTTCAACCTTTCAAATCTGTTTAGTATCTATACTTTTTGATGTGTCATATATCTACTTTGTAGATCACTCTGACAGATAAAATATTATTATTATTATTAAATGCATAACACACAAACTCATTAGAATGATCAGGCTTTAAAATCCATAGTGGAAAAAAAAGGAGAGGCATTTGAGGACAAGGGCTGCTTATCTCTTACCCTATGTGATCTTACAAGACCTTTTAACTCTTATCTCATTCAGTCCTATTAAAAAATCTAAAACACAATGGGGTTCAGGACTTGGAACTGACATCCATGAAGTCCTATCTGTCAGACAAATGATAGATTGATTGTTAGTGAGTATCAATTACAGAGTCCCTCAAGGTTCAGTGCTTGGGCCTTTGCTATGTTTAGTTCTGATTAATGATACAGTAGAAGTCTGCTATAGCAAGTACAGCTTATAACGAGAGTATCGCTATAGCCAGTGATCATTTTGCGTTGGTTGGTCCACGTGTTAAATCATAGGGAGTTCCGCCGGTTATTACAAGTAGTCATACCTGCACTATCGCTATAGCGAGTACATTTTACAGTGGGAGTTGTTCGGGTTGCATAATTCGCAGGATTCAAACACTCATTACATTGTCATGCCTTGCGAATCTACATCATAATGAAGACTTTACAAGAGACTTTGTGGTGATTTTACAAGAGAAGACTTTGTGGTTTGATGCCACAGACTTTCCTGGGGAATGACTGAACAACTCATCTTGAAATCTGTGTGCCAGTCTGTCATTTCCTGGTGCTATTTTGTCCTTATAGCCGATCAATTGGAATAAAAGAACATATGGAGCTGTGAGCTAGACTTAAGGACAATACAGGAAAAGCCCAGTTGTCTGTGTTGACCTTAGCAGGATGGCCAATCTCTCAACCCTCCTCTTATTTATGGAATCGCAATTGTTAACCGCAGACCGTACCTTATCTATGATTGCTCACAAAACGTAGCCAAAGATAATACCAATGCGTGACGTACATTAGTTACGAGTGCATGACTTTTGGTGACAATATTTTTTGGTGACGCTGAAAAAGGCGAATTTAAATAAGCATTGGCTATAACGAGTGTGCATTATAATGAGATATTTTTCATCATTTATCAGCTCTCGTTATAGCAGACTTTACTGTAGATGACATGGATTTTGCATCAGATTCAATAATTTAGGGAAAAACTGAGACAACTTTTGCTATTTTCAGTCTATTCAGGAATGTAACATGTTCAATACATTTACGGCTTAACTAAATATGTTCAGTGTTCTTGAAATTTATGTTTATATTGTTTAAATGACAAACACAAAAAGATGCAATGACTCATAATCAGCTCACCTTCACCATTTATAACTTTCTGCAGAAATGCTTGCTTAAGAGGTAGGGTGATGTTAGAAATGTCAAGATCTCCTTTTTCCAGCCCTGGTGTAGAAATTTCTGAGGTGGCACTTTGCTTAGGCCACAGTGTCCCTTCCACTTTTATCCTCTGGATTTCATTTAATGCCGCTTGTCGTCTATGTGCTGTGAAGAAAATTTTATAATCAGGTATTATGCTCATGTGCCTTTCAGTACTCACATCTCATTAATATTTGGCTTGGACTTAGTGCTATTATCATTAATGGCACTGAGGATAGATTCAAGTTTCTCAAGATTGACATTAAACTGTCAAGTCATTACATTTACAAGTATTCAAATGAAATGGTTTAATGTACTGTTTTTTCTTAAGTTTCCTATGTGCTCCCTAATAGCAAAAATATGTATACACTGTTAGAGTTAGTGCCATATACAATATTAATTGTATCATCATCAAGAGAAATTTTCCCAAAGATCAATTTTCCCATTGAAAGTACTTTGAGCATACACAACTAAGTGACTTGCTAGGTCCACCTAAATCCTGTTTGCCACCTACTATGGTTCACGCAATGTCTTCAAAACTAGTGGCAGTGCTAGGAATGGGAGTCACCTTGTACATCACCATAACATTCACTCACTTACTCTGGATGTTAACCACCTCACATGGATTGGCAAAGAGGTGGACTATAAAGGGCAAAGGTTACTCATAAAGATGAAAGACTACTGGGGTTGATGAAATGATTGAAGCATCCGGATTACCAACTAAGGAATGACTTTGTAATGCTAAAATGATATGGGATGGAAGTATGTTGGACAAATGGAAAGGACATGAGACCAGCCAGGCTACAATAGGAGGTACAAGAAGTTGTGGTAGTAGTATTTTTGTTTATAGTGAGAGTTGATGGCTACGGTGATTTTAGCATACTTCAAATCATAGAAAAAATCTTCTTGGGCAAAAACAACACTCAAGCTCTATGTGGGAAATGAACCAATGACCTTTAAGGTTAGTTGGGGAGCTCACTACCCCCATACTAACCTGGCTGGCAAGAAGTTGTGCTCCAAGTAAAGGCAGAAACACCTAACATCTCTGATCAGAAAATAGTATGAAGCACTAACAGAAAGAAAGATCAGATTGATCATCAGAGATGATTTGAAAGAAGAACAGTATGAAAACTAGAAAGATCTATTTTACTTTTTGAAAAGAAATTAAATTTTTGGGTTATGACAATTAATGGAGAGATAACATGCATTTGCAAAGTTTTAGTGTTTCAGCTTTCAGTCATATACAGGGCCTATGATACGGTGGACAGAAAGAATGTGCGCAGAGCCCTCATAACAAAGAAGTGGATTAAGAACCACCCAGTCAATAGAATAGATGACTTCTTATGAAGAGTAAGGATTACATTATGTCACTCCTTCAGTTTACTGTTTATGAATGAGACTCACATAAAAGAAGAAGATACATTAAAAAGAAAGATAGTGAAACTTATGCTGTTTGCAGATGACATATGTACATCCAGTGTAACAAGAGACAAGAGTCACACTGCAAAACCGAGACACTGACTGAGAAAGCCATGCAATACAATATTTTAAAGTTGTCAGTTAATCGGTATAGTCTTATTTTCAAATTACTGAGCAATTTTGTCCCGTTTTTAATAAATTTCTCATTTCATCTTTAGCGTAAGTTTCACATGAGAATAGATTTTTTCAGCAAGTCTGAGGCAGTAAAAGTTTCCAGAATGGAGGAGTTATAAACCACAGCAGTACATATGAATCATCCAAATGACACAATACCCTTGGTGCCAGAATATCATGAGGCAATAGGCCACACCACCTTTGCCTGGCACTGTAGTTTGTGGGGCACTTGCAGGCAAATAGAGAGAGGCAGAAGCAGAGCACTTGGCCAGTTTCTAGATCAAATTGCAGATGCACATTGAAAAAACACCAGCCATACTCACTGGCAATAAGCAGCAACCTCTCTCCTTCAACCTGCTCAGCAGATTCAGAGAATTCAACAGTTGAACTGCAGAGATTCAGAGCTTGGCTGGCCTGGGATATAATGGTCTGCTGCCTACTGACCTAAAATAGTACATATAAGTAATATGAATATATCACTTAATGCTACCGAAAGAGAATTGTATTAAAATGAGTTAAAGGAGGACCAATGCTTTCTGCTTAGATTAAAAATACATTTATTTTCCTTCCAAATATTTGTCTTTGATTGGCAAACTATGACAAAGGAGACTTATCCTCTCCTTATATTAATAGCTTACAAGGCTAATTTAATCTCCTTCCTCATTCACTCCATCATTCCTTATAAATGCACCCATCCTCCAAATGAAGGTTTAACCTTGAGACAAGATTAAATCTTCATTTGATTATAAATGATGGTAAAGAGAAGACATCCTAATCGTGGTTAAGAAAAGAGTATTGAATAAAAGAAACGCACTTTTCCACAAAAAGTTTTGTGGAAAAGTGCATTTCTTTTATTCATTATGGATTCCTTCCACTACGTCCAGCCTGCAACTGTTAATCTTAAGAAAAGAGTGCTGCAGTTATCTGGCCTCAAATCAATAATTTATTGACTGCTCTTCAAACGAGTTTCAACAAATTTTCTTAAAACTATTGGCTAGGTTCAAAGAAGGGACCATTATGAATCTGGTGAAATTAAAAATAGTTGAGATACTGTCTACTGGCATAAAAATATGCAGATAGATTGATACAACTACCTCATGATTCATTTTTGCCCACTTTGGTGCTGTTATAAATGTCCAAAGAGGTGAATTTAAATGACCATTGGCAATAACGAGTGTGCATTATAATGAAAGATTTTTCGTCATTTATCAGCTTTCGTTTTAACGGACTTCTACTGTAGTTGTCTCACTGGAACAGATGCTGTGTGTTCTATCTTCCACATGGCCCATACCCTTTTATCTGTCTAGAATGGGTAAGAGCTCTGCCATAATAAATAATCATTCTTCTCACCAGTAGAGCTAAAAGTACCATCTGATGATGATGGATCCTTCCAATACATGAAGGTTGTGCTCCCTAATACGCTTTGAGCAAATCCTACTCCCAAATATTTTTGGGGTTAGGTGGAAGAGGAGACTCTTTAGTCTCAATCTCGCCCCTAAATAAAGACAATTTATCTATCTATCAATTTTCACATCTTTACACCATTTTTCTGTAATCTAACAAAGTCATCACAGTCCCTTTGAACTTCATTGTGTGGTGTTGCCAATATTTACAATATTGAGTATTTCTAAAGGGCATTATACAGAAGATAACCTTTATGCAGAAGTTGATACTTTTATATTCCCGTTCATGGTGAATTGAAGTGGCAAACTTCCACAGGTAAAAATTTTTATTATAACAAGTGAATACATAGTAATGATGATGGTGTAGTAACATAAACTGGAATCATAATAAAAAATTTTATCTGTGGAAGTTCACCATGAATATGTACATATTCCAAAGCATCATGCCTGAATCTTCATTACTTACATATATGTCTACATTATAATGGAAAAGTAAAATGAGAGGAGCCAAAGATTTCCTCCATTGGTTAATCAGCCATTCTAGCTTAAAAAAATCCATACTACATAAAGCATTGAGTAAAATCACATGGACAAAAACTGGGAGTTGGTGAACGCTTCCTACATACCTTCTTCCTCTCATCTTCTGGATACTTCCAGAATGATAGCCTGTCATCTTGCAGCAAGCACCATCGACGGTGCCATGCCCCAAAGCCACTGATGTCCTCAAACATTGTGAGGAAACCCCGTTCCTCGGCATTCTGTTCCAGCTGACATTTCAGCTTCATCTGCACCACTCCTTCTAGTGGGGACGAGTATGGAACCTGCCGACAAGCAGATGTGCAAATAATGATGGAGACAACCATGAGGGATCAGAAAAGAAATGGTACAACGTGCCACTACCAAATTTCAAATACTTGCAAATGATGACATCTACCACATATGACTTATTAAGTATCAATATGTAAGAATAAAATTAGCTGGATGGAAATGAAAATTTACAATTTATCATATTTACAGGGCTTAAAAAAGGAATACTAATTTGGAAAATTGGTAGGAGTTACTGCTACAACTGTGAGGATGAAATGACTACATATTATAAATAAGACTGCACAATATACAACCAATTTTTATAAATAAAATACAAGTCTTTGTGGAAGGATTTAAAAATTTACACACTTCAATTCCAATGTTAAATACTTAGATGAAGGGAGAATCCTGAAACCATTTTTTATACAGAATTTTTGCTCATTTAGCATCAAGCACAAAAATGAAAAACATGCTACAAAGATTTTAATCAACGTTTCCCATAACTGGTATGCCATTTTTCAATAACCATAAAAAATAAGGTTTTTAAAATACTATTAATTTATATTTCTTGTAGTCACAGATATGAATGTAGGCATAAAAACCTAACAAAATGTAACCAGATATAGAGAATTACAAAATGAGGAAAGATTGTAACTTGAGGGTAATATGTAGTAATGGAAGAGGAAGAAAATGGAACTCAAAAAGACTTTATATGTATGTTCTTGCCAGGGGTATATCTGTAGATACGAGTTTCAGCTATTTTAAAAATATTTCATTCTCTTATGCACTTAATACATAAGTAATATTTCATTGTATTAATTCAAATGAATTTGAAAACACACAATGAAATCATGAAACTATGAATCAATAGTTTAGTTGCATTTTGACACTCACATTTTGGATTAACATTGACTTCTTAAAAAATTAATTCTGCATCATCTAATTAGCAAAGAAATACATTTTTTCAATGTCAAACGATACCTATTGAGAATTGTTGCATTAAGAATGGCACTTACCTTGTTCAGAGTCCACTGAACTCTGCTGAGCTCCCTGAGGGAGAAGACAACATAGCCAGCAAGTGCAAAAGCTGTGGAACGTACAGCATGGGGACCAGCCGGGCTCTGAACTATGGGCATGATTAGATTAGATTCTTGCTTCAAGAGCTTCTTGGGAGTAATGCGAATTTTACTGGTCTCCTGTGAAAAAAAATCAGATAATTCATACATTAAATACATGAAAATGTACTGTGGCAAGGTATGAATGGATTATGGGAGGGAGAAACAACTCATTTTTGAAAAAAAATAAGTTAAAATGGAGGCAGTAAAGGAAACATCAGCAGTAGGGGTGGAGGATAGTGAGTGATACTGTACTCTCCATCCACATCATGCCCCTTGCTGTTGCTAAGTAGTTCTCATCTTTTAAATGTGTCTTGTGGATAGTTTTTCAGAGTTTTGCATTCATTTGTTTTTATTTAGTAAGGAACAAAGTCATAATGGAATTGGCAATAGTTATTGCACAGTATATACCAGTTCATTAGTAATAATGAACATGGTTATTTGTATGTCTTAAAGGCTATTTTAATGCATATTTCTTTTAGTGGTCAAAATGGCATATGTTAAAAAGTAACTTTTTTTGTCCTTAAATAAACTAAGTTCATTACATAATCCACATATCAGAAAGTTTTTATGGCCATAAAATATTAAATGATGTGCCAGTCTCCTAATGAGCTTAGAATTTAGAACATCTTCATAAGTTGAATTTACCCTTCAATGCCACAATAATGCTGTGCAGTTCTACCTTAATTGACACCACTAAAAATACCTATTCCTTTCTTTCATCTGCCTTGTTTACTTAGTACTTTTTTCATGTTTTTGATCAACCATTCATTTATAATACATTTCCCTACCTTTTCCATCTGCTATCTTCTCTGGATTCTAACTAAAATATTATAGATTTTTTTCAGTGTGTGGTTTCAAGTCTGGCCAATACTACCAGGCTCTGCAGACCAGGAGCAAAGATATAAAAGGATGAGAATGGAAAGGTAGAAGGAAAGAATGTAAGCAGGTGATGACGCCTACACAAAATTCATATGACTATGGAGGAGATCAGTGCAATTTCACAGGTTTCAATATTCAGAGAGAACTCACTGCATTGAGACAGTCTAAAAGCAAAACATTCTCCCCAACCATATTCATACACTCTGCTCTTTGAGTGCAGAAGTGACTGTGCTACTCTCTCCCACTGGGATGCAGAATTAGAATGCTGAAGAAAAATGGGAAGGGATAAGGGAAGCAACTTTTCACCAACCTTTCTGATGTGATACTTTGCCTCGTGGCTGAGAACTTCCTTCCTCACTTGGAGCCCATAAACTTCGAGGGTGACTTTAAAATCACTATACAATCCAGAAAGGTGTATGTTGTTATAAAATCGAAGGCTGGTAGTCAGTTTATCTTGAGGCCTGCACACATTTGCAGTGGAAAGCATTTCTGTGGCTATCACTTTCTCTTGGTGCTTGATGAGGCAGACAAAATGATGAGTGAAGTCCACTAAAACCAAATGCATTGTCTTGTCAGCTTATTATTATATGAAACAATATGTTAACTTCAACCAAAATGTAATCTTTACATATTGATGGAAGACATAAACAATAAGAACTTAATTTGAGAACTTAATAATACTATGCATTAAAAAGAACAATTTACCTCCAAAGATAGCAATAAAACAGATAAATGGGATGGTTCACAGGAAAAGAAAACTGTGAAAACAATGTATTTTTCAAAAGAATATTTTTAAGGTACTACGTATGTACTGGTTTCAATGAATAGGTGTCATCATCTGGAATGTGTGAATGTGAATTTCCACATAACCTATAACTAGATAGTACATAGGAATGTTCCTTTGGTTCACTGATCCAAACAGTTTCTAAAAGGAAGTGAGAGGATTCAACAAAACTGGTTTTTCCATTCCATGACGTCGATTTTTACTCTCAGAAAACTATGGTATACAGAATCATCCTTTTTGCTATTTCATGATTGCAGAATATAAATGAATATTGTAGTTTGCTTAGGGGTTCAAAACATATCATTGTTAATTATCAATAAATGTAACAGATAATATTAATAAATATATTACCCTAATAAAAATTCTATATGCCATAGAATGAATGAAATCAAGGATGCTCACACAGTTCAGTGAAAATATCTCTTATATATATAGGCTAAATTTCACCATGGAACCCCTAATGTAGAAGACACAATTGTTATGGATGGAGAGCCCTGAAGTTAGGGAATATGATTTTGTGTCCATTGCTTATAGTAAATTTCTTTGTAAATAGTTATAAATCTTCTGTAAAAATGGTAATAATATACAAGTGACTATGACAATCACTTTGACAAAACCAAGCCATGTCTCAAACCAAACTAAGATTCACTAATAATATTATTTGATTCCAGAAATACAGTAGAAGTCCACTATAGCGAGTATGGCTTATAATGAGAGTATCACTATAGCGAGTAATCATTTTGCATTGGTTGGTCCACGTGTTAAAACATAGGGAGTTCCGCCGGTTATTACGAATGGTCACACCTGCATTATCGCTATAGCAAGTAGATTTTTCCCGTAGTTGGTGTTTGGGTTACATAAATCGCAGGATTCAAACTCACATTACATTGTCATGCCTCGCGAATCTACATTGTAATGAAGACTTTACGAGAGATTTTGTGGTGATTTTATGAGAGAAGACTTTGTGATTTTAAGCCACAGACTTCCCTGGGGAATGACTGGACAACTTATCTTGGAATCTGTGCGCCAGTCTGTCATTTCCTGGTGCTATTTTGTCCTTATAGCCGATCAATTGGAATAAAAGAACATATGGAGCTGTGAGCTAGACTTAAGGACAATACAGGAAAAGCCCAGTTGTCTGTGTTGACCTTAGCAGGATGGCCAATCTCTCAACCCTCCTCTTATTTATGGAATCGCAATTGTTAACCGCAGACCGTACCTTATCTATGATTGCTCACAAAACGTAGCCAAAGATAATACCAATGCGTGACGTACATTAGTTACGAGTGCATGACTTTTGGTGACAATATTTTTTGGTGACGCTGAAAAAGGCGAATTTAAATAAGCATTGGCTATAACGAGTGTGCATTATAATGAGATATTTTTCATCATTTATCAGCTCTCGTTATAGCAGACTTTACTGTAGATGACATGGATTTTGCATCAGATTCAATAATTTAGGGAAAAACTGAGACAACTTTTGCTATTTTCAGTCTATTCAGGAATGTAACATGTTCAATACATTTACGGCTTAACTAAATATGTTCAGTGTTCTTGAAATTTATGTTTATATTGTTTAAATGACAAACACAAAAAGATGCAATGACTCATAATCAGCTCACCTTCACCATTTATAACTTTCTGCAGAAATGCTTGCTTAAGAGGTAGGGTGATGTTAGAAATGTCAAGATCTCCTTTTTCCAGCCCTGGTGTAGAAATTTCTGAGGTGGCACTTTGCTTAGGCCACAGTGTCCCTTCCACTTTTATCCTCTGGATTTCATTTAATGCCGCTTGTCGTCTATGTGCTGTGAAGAAAATTTTATAATCAGGTATTATGCTCATGTGCCTTTCAGTACTCACATCTCATTAATATTTGGCTTGGACTTAGTGCTATTATCATTAATGGCACTGAGGATAGATTCAAGTTTCTCAAGATTGACATTAAACTGTCAAGTCATTACATTTACAAGTATTCAAATGAAATGGTTTAATGTACTGTTTTTTCTTAAGTTTCCTATGTGCTCCCTAATAGCAAAAATATGTATACACTGTTAGAGTTAGTGCCATATACAATATTAATTGTATCATCATCAAGAGAAATTTTCCCAAAGATCAATTTTCCCATTGAAAGTACTTTGAGCATACACAACTAAGTGACTTGCTAGGTCCACCTAAATCCTGTTTGCCACCTACTATGGTTCACGCAATGTCTTCAAAACTAGTGGCAGTGCTAGGAATGGGAGTCACCTTGTACATCACCATAACATTCACTCACTTACTCTGGATGTTAACCACCTCACATGGATTGGCAAAGAGGTGGACTATAAAGGGCAAAGGTTACTCATAAAGATGAAAGACTACTGGGGTTGATGAAATGATTGAAGCATCCGGATTACCAACTAAGGAATGACTTTGTAATGCTAAAATGATATGGGATGGAAGTATGTTGGACAAATGGAAAGGACATGAGACCAGCCAGGCTACAATAGGAGGTACAAGAAGTTGTGGTAGTAGTATTTTTGTTTATAGTGAGAGTTGATGGCTACGGTGATTTTAGCATACTTCAAATCATAGAAAAAATCTTCTTGGGCAAAAACAACACTCAAGCTCTATGTGGGAAATGAACCAATGACCTTTAAGGTTAGTTGGGGAGCTCACTACCCCCATACTAACCTGGCTGGCAAGAAGTTGTGCTCCAAGTAAAGGCAGAAACACCTAACATCTCTGATCAGAAAATAGTATGAAGCACTAACAGAAAGAAAGATCAGATTGATCATCAGAGATGATTTGAAAGAAGAACAGTATGAAAACTAGAAAGATCTATTTTACTTTTTGAAAAGAAATTAAATTTTTGGGTTATGACAATTAATGGAGAGATAACATGCATTTGCAAAGTTTTAGTGTTTCAGCTTTCAGTCATATACAGGGCCTATGATACGGTGGACAGAAAGAATGTGCGCAGAGCCCTCATAACAAAGAAGTGGATTAAGAACCACCCAGTCAATAGAATAGATGACTTCTTATGAAGAGTAAGGATTACATTATGTCACTCCTTCAGTTTACTGTTTATGAATGAGACTCACATAAAAGAAGAAGATACATTAAAAAGAAAGATAGTGAAACTTATGCTGTTTGCAGATGACATATGTACATCCAGTGTAACAAGAGACAAGAGTCACACTGCAAAACCGAGACACTGACTGAGAAAGCCATGCAATACAATATTTTAAAGTTGTCAGTTAATCGGTATAGTCTTATTTTCAAATTACTGAGCAATTTTGTCCCGTTTTTAATAAATTTCTCATTTCATCTTTAGCGTAAGTTTCACATGAGAATAGATTTTTTCAGCAAGTCTGAGGCAGTAAAAGTTTCCAGAATGGAGGAGTTATAAACCACAGCAGTACATATGAATCATCCAAATGACACAATACCCTTGGTGCCAGAATATCATGAGGCAATAGGCCACACCACCTTTGCCTGGCACTGTAGTTTGTGGGGCACTTGCAGGCAAATAGAGAGAGGCAGAAGCAGAGCACTTGGCCAGTTTCTAGATCAAATTGCAGATGCACATTGAAAAAACACCAGCCATACTCACTGGCAATAAGCAGCAACCTCTCTCCTTCAACCTGCTCAGCAGATTCAGAGAATTCAACAGTTGAACTGCAGAGATTCAGAGCTTGGCTGGCCTGGGATATAATGGTCTGCTGCCTACTGACCTAAAATAGTACATATAAGTAATATGAATATATCACTTAATGCTACCGAAAGAGAATTGTATTAAAATGAGTTAAAGGAGGACCAATGCTTTCTGCTTAGATTAAAAATACATTTATTTTCCTTCCAAATATTTGTCTTTGATTGGCAAACTATGACAAAGGAGACTTATCCTCTCCTTATATTAATAGCTTACAAGGCTAATTTAATCTCCTTCCTCATTCACTCCATCATTCCTTATAAATGCACCCATCCTCCAAATGAAGGTTTAACCTTGAGACAAGATTAAATCTTCATTTGATTATAAATGATGGTAAAGAGAAGACATCCTAATCGTGGTTAAGAAAAGAGTATTGAATAAAAGAAACGCACTTTTCCACAAAAAGTTTTGTGGAAAAGTGCATTTCTTTTATTCATTATGGATTCCTTCCACTACGTCCAGCCTGCAACTGTTAATCTTAAGAAAAGAGTGCTGCAGTTATCTGGCCTCAAATCAATAATTTATTGACTGCTCTTCAAACGAGTTTCAACAAATTTTCTTAAAACTATTGGCTAGGTTCAAAGAAGGGACCATTATGAATCTGGTGAAATTAAAAATAGTTGAGATACTGTCTACTGGCATAAAAATATGCAGATAGATTGATACAACTACCTCATGATTCATTTTTGCCCACTTTGGTGCTGTTATAAATGTCCAAAGAGGTGAATTTAAATGACCGTTGGCTAATTTAAATAATGAGTGTGCATTATAGTGAGAGATTTTTCATCATTTATCAGCTCTCATTATAGCTGACCTCTACTGTACAACTGAATTTCAATAGTAGTTCAACGATAGTTAAAAAATGTTGACAATTTTACTACCAAGTTGACATAGCACTTAATATCAATATGTGTATTTATAGAAAACTTTTAAGTAACCAACTTCTTATTAATATCAAGTTGCAATGTCTACCAAAAATTGATGAACCAGCCATGTTCAAACCAAAAAGTAATTAAAATCAAGTCCACCACATTCACATTATGTTACCTCATCAAGAAGAGATTTGATTTTCTCCTGCACATCCTGCTCATGGTCTTGACCTGCACCCCCTTGGGATCGTCCCTTGCTGCTGGAGTCACGGTTGACATGATGGACGACATTGACACAAGGGGAGGCCTATAAACAAGAGAATCAGATCAATAGTATATGATGATGTCAACAATGCAACAGTATGGGAATACTAACACGAGAGCACAAATTCATGGTGCAAATACAATTCCAAAACATGGCCAGACTTCACTGCAATAAGGGATCTCTAAATGCTAGCTCCAGCTACACCAATAAGCAGAGTCCCTATTCACATCAATGCAGTTTAATGCAAAGTAGTTACCACCACTCACTGTCCGCACTGTGTTCAGTGGGGATATAATGTTTGAAAAGATGCCACCACATGACAAACAGGCACAAACTTTGTCATTATGAATGATGAATAGGTGGAACATCATACGAAGGAACTTTGTATTCAAACATCTTAGAACTAAGAACACCCTCCCTACAGCCCACGTCTTGCTCCTTCCGACTTTCATCTTATTGGACCACTTAAGAATTCTTAGTGAGGTCATCAATTTTTCACAAACTTAGATCTGCATGAAGTGGTACAAAATTGCTTTACGGCCAGTCGAAAACCTTCTTGTTAGGAATAAGCAAACTTGTGGACTGTTGGAGCAAGTGAGATGATGGAGGGTAACTAAAAATATTATGTACATGTCAAACCCCAACCTTTATGTAAATAAATTATGGAATGAAAAGTACATAATATATGACTCACTTGAAAATAATTACATACTAAAATTTACAAAATATTTTTCTTTGAAAATCAATGTATATCAATGTAAGGGGGAAGTTGTAATAATTTAAGAGCCAAAATCTTTCAGGTTTGCCTTTTACAAACTTAAAGCTAAAATGGAATTTATTTCACATATCAAAATTATATAAACATCACTTTCCTCACCTGAGCTTGTTGTTTCCTGTAGAAGCTGATTGTGTGCATGAGAGGTTGTTGGAATTCATCCTCCCGATTGGCTAAAACAGTTGATTGCATTTGAACCTGGTATTGTGAATAGAGGTTAGGTGCTTCCATAGATTCAGCACCAACATCTTTTCCCTGGAAATTTGAAAAATGATTACTGATTCAAGCATGCTGGTCAAATCTGATCAGGGAGTGTTAATAGGGAGGTAGATGGGTGGCATCATGTATAAAATTATTTCAACATAAAATGAACTTCTAAGAATGAAAGTGATTAATTCGTGAAAAAATAAGAATACTGAATACACTGTCATCAAAAGAACATTGAAAAGGTACTTCATAGGAGCACATATTATCGATTCTTCTCTTTACGTGTTAAGGTTATCAAATGAACTTTAAAGAAAATTAGCAGTAAAACATCAATCTCAACTAGTTATACTGCTTTGGTAAAGAAAGTGTTAATATTGAACAGTACTCTTTCCCAAATTCTCTGAACATGCACTAAGCCATTCCATAATAAATCAGTATAGACCACAAAAACTTGTTTTCTGTAAAAAAATGTTACACTATTGGCATGATCAGGAAATGCTCTCTAAGTACACCCACTTAAAAGGGAGTCAACCCCCTGTAACGAACATGAATTTATTTTTACAAGCAAATGTGACAATGAGAATATGGAGTGACATGCAGACACTAAATGCAATGAGGAGCCTGCCAACTGCAACAATTTCAAGTGTAGCTGCATGCTTGGATCCTGCAGGGAAAAATTTGGCTTCCAAGATGGAAAAGGTAGTAACAATTCTTTTGCAAGTATTTTGAAAAAGATAATGAGTCCCTTGGGACTTTAATGGATAGTCTGTAGATGTATTCAATAATCTTTCACCTGCATTTGATATTGTGAATTATTAAATTCTTCTAACTAACCATGAATGTTATGGGATCAGGAGAATGGCAAATAAATGGCTACAATCTTATCTAAAGGATAGAAAACAGATTGAGGTCAACTCTTTCATGCCAAACAACTGATATATCAGGCATTCAGAATCATTCCCCCAGTACGAATAACATTTTTTTTAGATAATTTTTCCTCTATTTTGTCGAAAACTCATGTGAAGGGGCTGTTTACCGAAAAAAAGGGTTAATGCCATCAGTCAACAACATTGTAATAAATGTAATGCTTTCAGGCTTCACTATGTGGAACTAATCCATAATGAAGTAGGGGAAGTAAAAACACTTGTGATTCCACTAGGTATTTTATTTCTTAAACTTCTTTCGTTCTTTTACTTCTTAATTGGGATTAACGATTAAATTAAACCGAGACTGGTTTCGTTAGCTTTTCAACTTATTTTTTATTATTTTAATTGCCGTAACGTTTAACTTCTAATCCATAACACTTTTGCTAATGATTAACTTATTCGTTACGTGCAATCCTTATGCTTTGCTTTGAATTTACCAATTTTAAACAGAACGTTATCTTTACTGATAACAAAGTTCTTGTAAAATGAACATTCAAGACAATTTCTGAGCTTATAATTTTCAAGTATCAACATAAAGTCTTAGTAAATCCAAAACGTAAAAAAACGATGGAACATGGAAAGAAACACTATTATAAGAAATCTGTAATTTGTTTTTGAACTTTGTTTTGCTGCATCGTCTCTTCTACCATGGCTTCAATTAAAAAAAAAACTTATTTGAGAGTCGACATTATTACACACTTAAAAATCACAGTGTGTTTAGGGCAAGCATAACATCATGTTTTTTAGGTG
>WURS02434702.1:0-15482 GCA_011762765.2 Rhinocypha anisoptera | reverse complement strand
AAAGCCGTTTCAGAATTGTTTAATAGAATAATTACCCGTAGTAAGTTTCCGGCCCTAATTCTTGTGGCAACCAACTCATGAAGACAACCGTTGGCATCGGTTTAGCTCAAATTAACGTCTCGTCGGCACCGACCTGGTGCGGTTAGATCTCTCGCTCTCTCTAGAGCACTCTCCCTCCACTGGTAAAACACACTCCCCCGCCTTCCCCCTTCCGCCTACACAGACCTCAGGCATTACACCTCAAATCAGTAAAATGGGGTGAATTTTGAGAGCGGAGAAAGCAATTGGTTTCCCCTCCCTCGCCTTCTCTCGGCAGCCGTCTACACAGACCTTCTCCGACATTACACCTCAAATCAGTATAATGGGGTGAATTTTCCACGACGCGAAAATATTCTAAGTCCAGCGCTCTCCCAATGTGAGAGAAGGGTATATGCATGCCTCAGGTCCCTCCGCCGGCTTCCTCAGCTCTTCTCGATTAAATTGTCAGAAAAACGGCAAAGTCCAGAGGTTTTCGACTTAAATATACTTCCGAAGCTGTTATCGACATGAATCCGGGTTGCCCGGTTGGTAAGGTCCTGGGCTACTGAGCTGAGGTCTATAGTAAGTGGTCTTGCATCGATTCTTTTTGCCGGCAATTTTTTTTTTTTTTTCGAAAAATTTCCAGAAATTTTTAAATGCGAAAAAACATTGCTAGGGACTTGTGTATTGTGTTCAGGGCGTCTCGGGATGCCTGGAAAACATTAAATATTCTGCAATTTTTGTGTGGGCGGCCGAATTTTTTCCGGGCCGGCCAGCCGGGCCCCCGAAAAAATGCCGACCGTTTCCAAAAAAATTGTACGAATTTCAATGTTTTCCCGACCCCTCGTGCCGTTCCGAAGCTATTGTAAAAATCTCTGATTGACGTTTTTCGCAAATTTCATAAACAATAAATAAGTTGGTTCAGGTTTTCATCAACAGATGTCGCACGACTGCATTCTCGGTCATTTTGATCGAGAGAGAATTCACGTAGTATAGTATTTCTTCGATAGGTGGCAGAATCGTCTTAGCGCCAAAAATAATAGTATGGAAGGGAAACAAAAGAATGCAGAAAAGAATTCTATTATTTAAAAAATGTCTGCGGGAAGCTTTCTTTTAAATTCGCCGATCATGTAAATATTATATAGCATAACTTTATTGTAACCTAATTGTAAAAAATAGATCATTGCGAAAATTTTAATCTCTAATAATCGTTATGACTATACCCCTGATTCTATTATCCAATGTGCTAGACTTCAATTTTTATTAGAAACGCGCAAGCTTAGTCTGTAATTGTCCTAAGACACATTACCAGAATTTTTTGACGGTATTATATAATTGTCTAATTTACGAACAGGATGTTTTTTCTTTTCCCGTAAATCCGCTGAGCCCCGGGGATTGTGTCGCTTTATTTAATTTTTGGCAGGCAATTTATGCGGTTAATAGATTTCTATCCATTGGCCTGTGTTGTTTGCTTAATTGATTTGCATGGATCACAAGTAATGGGATCATTGAGCGAGTTACCGCATAAACATGTTATACCGGTAAATCAAACAATCATAAAACGTGTAAACCATTAATTATAGTTGTAGAGACAAAATAGGGCCAATAAATTTCCCTACTCGAGTTTATTCATATCGTCCAGGACAAGTAATTTGCTCGTGCACAATATGACATTTATTTGGAGTGAGACACGGTGTGCATCTTCTACGTCGTTAAGAATTTAGATTAGGTTACACATTAATCATTTTCTTTCGATGGACATATTTCTGTAAAATTGGGTAACATAAATGTTATTAAACATGTTTAGAAAACGTTTGATGGAACTGTACTTCACAAATGCAAGTTTTTCCCAGAATTGAAATATTTTCAAGGTATGATAACTACATATGAATTTCTCTGCTTCATTCCATGAAATGCCTGAAAGCATACAAACAGAACTCTCACTTTGCATTCTTGTGTTTTGAACCCCGTTCACAATTCAGCTTCCCATTAGTTCTTAACCTATAAAACAGTTTCCCCCAATTAGCATTTTACCCCAAGCATCAATGTCATAAGTAAGAATAAATTATTTGATTTATTAATCCCATAAATGGAATTCCTAAATACATAAATTATTGGTGGCATGTTGTGAGGAAAGACTACTAAAGGATAGAAAATCAAATAACTGGAGGTAATTCTTGTGAAACTTTGTGATGGTATGATGAAGGTAATTTCTCTTATTCAGGGGGATGTTTCATCATTCAGTTTTGTGGTACTTACCTAGTGTGACACCATTCCCAACCATTATTCATTTAAATACTTCCCTTACCTTTTTCAATGCTGATGTTACTGCTGTAGGCCATTTTGTAAATAAAAGGAACCTGTGCACCAATATGGGATCTTAGCCTCCATTAATATATTAAAGCTTTTACATTTGAAAATCACACAGTTACTGAGAGGGTAAACCTTTATTTCTCTTTTTTACACACATACAGGGTTGCTGAAATTTAGGACAAAAAATAATAAGCAATGATATTTTGTATAATGTGTAATGAAAAATTATGGTAATTTAGCCAGGGGTAGTTCTTACTGTTGTGAATAATACACAATTTATTGTCTGGTGGGAAATACAGAGGATCAATATTCCTGAGGTTTTCTAAAGAATTTAACAGTAATGCAAGTGAAAAATGGTGAACATCTTCTGTTCATGCCTTAGTATCATGTAACTATGCAATTACTAGTCTCAATTGTTCCCAATACCACACAGAGCAAACTAAATATCGGGCTCCAAGTCACACATTGTACACACAATTGTAAACATGTTTTCATACAAGAAGCAATCTTAATTTAATAAGCATGACCACACAAGCCTCAGGAAGATAGGGATAATGAAATGAGAAAATACGTTACTTGAATGCATCATGGAAAATCATTATAGCGGGTGAATGCTGTGGTTTCATGCTACTATTAAAACAAGTTTTGATTCTTCATGCAAGAAAAGACTTGAAATGACTAATTTGTACATACACTGCAATTGCAAAAAATGGTGTGAAATAATCATGAATTAAAAAATATTAAGAGTGACTGAGTACCAGTTGATTTCACCTAATTATAATCTTTCCTTCGGAGGTGACTTCCCCCCCGTACCTCACCATTGACAAGACAGAAACTATCTAGAAGCCCCCCAAAAAGAATGAGTATCACATACAAGTTAAAGGAATTAATGATGCCAGCAGATAGGTTGTGTGTATAACTATTTTTATATAATAATTATTTTCTAAAAGTGAGAACAATTCTAAATTTGAACACCTGTGCACTTTCTATATCAAGTGGAAATATGACATTATCTGTACATAATGCAAGATATTCACTTAATAAAAATCACGAAGTAAGAGTATTTATTTGTTGTTTTCTATTAAAGTTAATGAAAACCAAAGATCCATGTTGTCCATAGTGACAATTTTTATACTCATTACCTCACGTATGGAACTCCGAGGTAACCCTTAAATAATTTGGTTGGAGTAATCAACTTTTTGCTTGTCATCTGATAATCCTAAATTCTGCCATTGTAAACCAAAGAGAAATGTCCCTGTAATAGGTAATCCATGGATTAATGCTATGGGATATCTTTGTCACTGATAGAATATCAAGGAGAATTTCTGAAAAATGTTAACTGAATTTAATATTAATATCTCTAAAGGGAGAAAATGAAAGTGGAAATGCAATGCCAGTATTCATTAAAATCCAAAGTACTTGAGGAATGAATGCAGAGGGGTTAGTGTTTCCTGAAAGTACAAGTGCCAGCCCTCCTTGTCAGAGACAATAATAATATGTAATAGGTCTTAATTGAGATTGAGACTGAAAGGGTCCCTTCTTCCACCTAACCCCTTGTCTGAAATTGCAGACTTCTGTACACAAAAAGAAATTACTTTTCAATATAAGTGACAACAATTTTTAAGTTCCACATGCAATGCATAAAGAAATGAATGAAGTCTTTATAAATCTCCCCCATGGACTATGATCTTGACATTTTAGGACGGCTGGCATGTTCCAATGACAAATAGTGCTGCACTTACTTGGGCAGCTATTATTGTTCCTGGGAGATTCACCATTGCCAGAGAGGAGCCAGATGCAATGCAGTTAGGTAGTCGGCGCACCATGTGCTACTGCATGAGGAGGCATCTGATACCTTGAGCGTTGGCCATAAGGTGATGGTGTCACAACAATAACACCATTGAGGAAGGATTAGAAAGCCACATTAATTACGCTTTTCCAAGTGGAATGATAAATGCAAAAATGAAAATAAATCCTGGAATCTATATGGCCAGCATTTGGAGAGGAGAGGCTACTATGGCTTTCATCTCATGAAATACTTGCAACAACACCACTACAAAGAAGACAATGAAAGGGATGACATTACTTAGTAGAGGGTGTGGAATGGAAGAAAAACTTGAGGTCAGGAAAGTTAAAAAACATCAAACTAGAAATGGGGAAAGGAAAAATAGTGAGATGAAATGGAAAGACAAAAGACTATTGAAGTGATACCTATAAGTCAATCCCTACCATAGTGGAGGAGAGTTATTCTGAGGTAGCCATGGTTCTGAGCTAGAAATTAAGAAGAGGTGTAGTAAAGCTTAAACAGGTTACTGATAGTAATAATGGCAGATATAGAAGCTGATCCAACTACCTTTGTTCTAATATACCCTATGTGGTATACATATATATGAGTGCTCACCAGGATAAAGGAGGAGAGGTCTATTAAGCTTGAAGAAGTACATAATTGGCAAAATATCTGGCAGAAAGATCATTGTAGTGATCGTAAGATGCTTTTGTGGGTGAAGGAAAGGATGTAGGTTAATATGGTTTACGCATAAAAAATGACTGCGGTGAGCAAACATTGTGGTTTTGCAAGAGGAGTTTGGTAGTCAAGAACATGTTCAGACACAAGAGACACAGGTAAAATTGGAAGGTGGTGGGAGATGCAGGGTGGTATCAGCTAGTTATATTTAGGAGCAGTATTTTCAATTGCAATAGCTATGTGGTAGCAGACATAAACTCACCTGCACCTTTCTTTTTCTAGGTAAGGATAACAAAAGTATATAAAAACAGTACAACAATATTTTATTAGTCAACAGAAAATAAAAAAGAAAATACACAATCCAGTCAATGAAATGAATATTAAATAAAGAATAAAAGGGATTCATCAGGCAGGATGCTAGTGTTTTAAAAAGAAATTTCAAGTGTGACAATTAAAGTGTGTGCTTAAGGAAATGAGAAAAAATAAACCTAATACTAAAAGATCCAAACAACTGCACAAAATATTAACACTTTATATAAAACTGTATAAAGATTGTATAAAATTATATAAAGATTCTTAATCAAGACTGAAATAGTTATGACCCAAAGTTCTTCCTATCTGTATACACAAGTTTATTGTAGCATAGTTATAACTATGCTACATTAACATAATCCTAAATCTGAGCATAAAATTAATTTATAAAAACAAATTTAAACTTACCAAGAGTAAAATATATGAATGAAATACAAATAGATGAGAAATGGCCATTAAAGAAAAACACCTAAAATATGATCAACAAAAGAATAAGCAAAATTCAACAACGAATATTAATGCTTATTTCTTCCTGGTCACCTTCCATTCCTTCTAAAAGATGTAATTATAGTAAACTCAAACCATTCAGGCCAACTTTGTGATATCTCATTTTGATTACAGACAAATGAAAACTCTTTTTGTCTCACTGGTCTATTTTACATGACCAGTTTCAGCACAGGGTTGACATAAATATCATCAAAATACCTGATGATAATGAATATTTTACAAAACTGGTCGTATTACAATAAATTACCTGTGAAATGAAGATATATTTACCTACAATCATGTCACTAGCCATTCATCACATGACCATTGGACCAAGGTTCTTATACAATGCAATGGTGATAATATTGCTATTATATATTATTTGTAAAGGATGTATATTAATGGCCTAGTCAATGCTACATTAACATTTTAAGCTATGGCGTATTTTTTTGATTTTGTTGGTTATGTGGCTGATATGGGGAGTGAAGGAAATGGGACAGTCCCATCACTTGGAGGCCAGGGATATAAAAACTGACCTGAAATAGGCATTCAGCAATGGCTTGTGTGCTCTGAGAAGGAGCAATACACATGGATAGTGACAAAATGCATCTTGTGCAATGTAAGACAACACGTATATATTTGTTTTAAAGTATATTATAGAAAGAGGTAGAAAATATCAGTACATTTGACCTTGTACCCTAAATTTAAATGATTATTACCTAAATATTATGAGAACTATATCTCTTCCAGTACCAGGTGGTTTACTCAATATTTCATATTAGAATATAATCAAAGCACGTTCACAAGATTTGTTGAACACTTGCCTATACAACACTTTTATTTTATTAATTTAGCTCATATGGTTCTCAAAATGTGAAATATTTTTGGAGTGACGGGAAAAATTACAGGTCCAAATTGAAATACATCAGTGAAGTTTCAAGGGTTGCAGGTAGGTTAGGGGTAGTGTGCTGGGACAAGAGTTCGTGAAGAATATAGATGGAAGACCCCATGAGGAAGACTGAAGGCTTAAATTATAGAGCAAATGTTATAAAGAAAAACTGCAAAGTGGAAAGAAAATTAGCACTGGATAGGAAAGGATGGAGGGCTGTAATCAACCAAACTTTGGATTGCAGTACTAATGTTGAGATTGAAGGTCTCCTTTTGTCAATTTAAATCCGGCATTTAAGGAATCAAAGTAACAGAAAGGACCTTTTTGAAGGTTAAGGAGAAACATATGACTTTAAATAATAGTTTGAGAAACCTATTTTACTGAAAATGTTGGCCCAGAAACAAAATTGCGAACCCTAGAGTCAATAAACTTATGTTTAATATTATAAAATTTGTGTATGTAGTATCTTGTACACATATTTCTTGAGTTTTCAGGCTTGTATTGAATTTGGATTAGTGGCATTTGTATGATTAGAGATAGATTAATTTTCACTTTCCAAAGATTTCTAACTTTATGCTGTTGATTTCAGTAGTAAAAGGTTTCAGCTAAAAAAGTGAATTTTTTTCATAAAGTTCCACTGCCTTCCACAATCACCTCTCCCACAACAATCCTAAATCTATCTGCAAGAAAATAATGTATTGAATTCATAATGCTCTTCAAAGATTTTGTTACCATAGCAACATGTTAACTCCAATTATATTTCTGAATATCAAGATGGTTGTTTAGTGTTTGCAAGAGACATGGACGTCTTTGGAAGTGGATAAGCATAATTTATACACTTCTTTGAACAGCTCTTCAACACTACATTTTATCATTTCAGTAGTTTAAAAAGCTTTAGGAATACATGCAAAATTATCAACCAACTATCCTATGACATCCTGTTTCATGCCAAATGAGTTTGCTGGCAAGTCTGTTTTTACAAAGGTCTGATTCTCTTATAAATGACCTGTCCTTTGAGTTCTTTCATTTTTCTATTTCAGCATTTCCAAGAGGGCTTTATATGAAAATTCTGTTTTAATGCTTCTTGCCTGGTGTGTCCACCTCAGGGTAAAGCACCTGGCCCTGCAGCTAAAATGTCAGTTGGCATTAATGTCTAGGCCATATTTCCGTGGTAATTGACACACTTTCTCCATTTCTTTCAAAAGGTTAACTCAGAAATTTGATCTGAAATTGGTCTCCATTTTGTGTGTTCAGGATAATTAATTTGTCCCACATCTAGAAACTTAACACACATTAAGGTAATTGGTATGAATATGGTATATAATTGGCACTGAATATGTCATAATACTTGAATGTGCAGTTCTGAAGTCATCCAGCCCCTTCTATTTTCCAAGCCTAAACTAAATCCGAGAGCTCCATTAAAAAAATGTCTGTTGGAATGGACACATGGAAAGACATAGCAAGAGGAAGGACAGAGCCCATTGCAGTAACTATACCACAAAATGTACCAGTTCTCCTCTTTCACCTGATACTATTTGCCCTACTAGTCTGTTTTTTTTCAGCCTAACTTTAATCAACTTTAACCAACAGGGAATTTCGATGCATCTATTTATGTGCCCCGTGTTTTGGTGTATCAAAGTGACCCAATGGACATTTCAATAAAACTAATGATTATTAATAAAACAACTGATTTAAAAATTGTGTGATCCTAATTACTGACTTACAACTATTATTTTTTAATCTTAGCTTCATGATGTAAATAGCATCAGAACAATTTTACATCCCATGTAATTTTTTAGCTTAGTGCATGAAAAACATACCTATTCTCATCAAACACCAATGGCTAGCTTGCAAGCGGCATAGCTTGCCATTCGCAACTGCAAATAAGTTGTTTTTGCACAGGGTTAGTGACACCAGATTTTAGTGACATCAACCTACAAAACATTACTACATTTTGAAATATTGTATATGTATCAATGTTGTATCAACCTCCTATTGATGATTACATAATCTTTGATTTGAACTTGTTATTAAAATCCTTATAAATACCTGGGAATACATACTTAACTGAAATTTTTTTTTATTTTTCCTTTAGTTATCATTGACACTTGACTTATAAAGAGAAAGATATACAGGTTTCAATAATGTTGTAAATAGGTTGCAATATTGTTGTAATTCTGGTTGCAATAGCATTAGAATTATATTGTCAACATGTTGACAGGACTTGAGGAAGGTTTTTTATAACATTTTGCCAACTACAGTAGGATGTTTCTGTGACTTTTTCACAACTCATTTGGTTTATAGGGTAATAGATGAAATAAGCTGAATTTGAATACATGGTTTGTTCCAATTAATACCATATAACTAACATATTGAATAAAATTTAAGAGTGCTAAGAGAGCAACTGTAAAAAACTTATACATTGACAATTAGATAATCTTTGTTTTGACCAAGTTATTAAAATCCTCCTAAATACTTGGGAATAAATGCTCAAAAGAAAAATCTGATTTATCCTTTCGTTATCAATGCCACAAAAGGTTACTTCAAGATTAAACTTTATTGACATGATCCATAATAATTATAATGTAAATATAATATATATATAATAAAGTATAATATATATACAATAAGGTAAATATAACATGTAATAATAATGTAAAATGTAAGTCACATTAAAATAATCCTAGCTTCCAGCACAGATGCATACAATATTAATCAAGAACTGTATTAAAATGAATACACTGGCATAAAAAGTCTTACCTGGATGTATATAGAAGGCAGAATGAAAGATATTGTTGTTAGAGTCCAACCACGTTGAAATGGTGCTGCATGAAAATTTCCAATCTCTGTCCTCAGCTACACCCACTCTTGAGTTCCTTTCTTCCCCTACCAGCGTCACATCATCGTGGTTGCTAGCTCTTGTCATTTCTGTTCTCTCTTGGTTTTGCATGCTTATGTTTGTTTGTTAACATAGGGGGTTATATGTAAATTTCCATGTTAAACAGGCCATTAAAGAAGTTTATTAACATTAATATGTTATATTAATTTCCCTCCATCGGTGGAAGGAAAACTGGCAACACTGTTTGCCTCTCCTCCAGTGCGTGAGTGAGAGAGTAAAGAAGGGGATGAAAGGTGGGGAGAGGGGGCAGGTACTCGTAGTTCCACCCGCCATTCACCGAGTAGGACCATTTCTACGTGTCCAGAGTATAATTGCCATGATGACATTTCTCAGTAACTATCTCCAAACATCAGTGAAATGGAATTGTTGGTGAACTTTAAGTCCCTTATACAATGGAACTTCCTAGTCCTCAAATCTGGGATGTGTGCAGAAGAAGAGAGAGAGGGAGACAAATCTGGAAATCAATCACAATTCTTACCTGATGATGATGATGTAGTAACATTGAAACCCAAGCAGTAATAAAGATTATTTTGTGGAAAATTGCACATTTTTATAGTCATTAATCACATTTCTTGTTATAAGAAAGAACTGTCTACTTAAAATTAAACAAGCACTTTATAAATCACTTTTATATTATGGTCGTTAATAAAACATGCATTCAGATAAAAACAACCTAAGATTATAACACCACATACATAATTATGGAAAATTCTACAGTTAAATTATATTTTTCTGGATAAATACAAATACATGAAATCCATGATTTGGACTATTGAAAAACTAAACAAATTTGTAGTTAAGAGGAAGCACAGATACAATTAGATCTTTCTCAGACCAAATATGATAAAAAATTCAAATTATAAAACTTGAATGATGATAATAAGACAGCAAATGTGATGTTAAATTTTAGGAATAAATACATTGATGCAAAATTGCATTTATATAAATGCAAAATACATTTATGAGTAATTCCAGGGAAAACTACAGGAATTTTGGTGTATATACAGGTGCACAGTCAAATATTATATCTATTTATTATGAATTTTGTCAATAATTATGGCAATTATTTATACAAACTGACTACACTAAACTTGACTAAACTCACCTTCTCAACTTCAATACCAACTAGGGTGTGGAAGTTGAGGAGACATTAAAGGGTTAATTAATATGATTTTTTTTAGAGTACTGTATTTATAACACATAAATTGTGACACCTTATGCTATTTAGGCAAATTAAAGAATAAATTAACACCCACAAACAAGAGCCCCCTTTGTGAAATAAGTCTCACCCACTCTTTACCAGTTGTCTACTATTCAGAGATAATTTTGGACAACTCTAGGAAAAGTTGTGGAGTACCGAGTCTTAGTGTAAAAGTTTTCTAAAAAACTAAAAAAGAAAAACCAGTCCTTTACACTTAAGTTGGTATGATAGGTAATGATAGAGCTCACCTAGTACTATATAAGTCCCATATCGCATTCGATACTTAAACAAGACAATCAACCAGACAGTAGACGGTGGTCCCGAGACAGGAGCAGCAGAGGTCTCAAGGTGGTGCTATGCCTCTTAGGACATTTAATGTGGGTGACAGAGCGAGGGTCACAGCCAATACCAGAGGAGGTGGAAGAGAATAGGAACAAGCCATGGTTGTGTCAGTGCCGGGTCATACAATTATCAGGTTGAAATGGAAGTGGGATACAGGTGTTACTGACACATCGATCAACTGAGAGAGATGGGCCTGAAGCACTGGGTAACTGGAAGGAGGGTGGTGTTTCGTGTCTCCAGGAGATGGGCAGTGGGCCTAGAAACAGGGACATTCCAGTGGCCATCAGGAGTGATAGTGGTGAACCAGGGGGGTATTGGGAGCCCAGAAAGGAATAGGTGTGTGATCAGGAGAGGAGTCAAAAGAGCAGTGCTGAGGGCTTTAGAGAGTCATGTGTGGAGCAAAGGGGTTGGGAGACATCACTATACAATCACAGAAGGTACCATCAAAGAGTGAGGAAACCCAAGCGGAAATGGAATGCGTGAAGGGGACATTTTCAAATTATTGCAGCTTACCCTTAGTAGTATTGTGGGACTAATAAAGTTATTTTAGTGTATTCACATTGACCTTTCCATGTGTTTAAAAGTTTTCATTCTATTGTATTTGCATTGATTATTCCTTTTGATTTTTTAGGAAGGAGAGGAGTGTGGAGTATTGATGTAATTTTGTGTCAATTGTTTATGAAATAAATGGGCAAGATTCACTGAACAAAAATTATTTTAACCATTTGATACATATATGTATACTATAAGGAGGCCCCGGCCAGCATTATGTATCTGAGGATGGGGTAGTGACACCGAAACCCTGGGTCAAAATAAATTTTATTCAGTGGAAAGTTGCAATTTCATTTCACCATGAATCTTTTGTTATTCCACAACAACACGCCTGAATCTTCATCACTTATTAAATGGGCAAGGTTGCCATATTCTCTTGCTACTCAGCAAATTGTATTATTGTATAAGTGGTTTTTTAAATGATGTCTTGTATATGTTTTCTATGTGATTGCATGTGCATAATTATGCCATGGATGAAGATTTGTAATATTTATTACCTACAAGTGAATAAAGGAATTATTATTATTACCGGCAGTCATCCCCCAGCCTCTAATTTGGAAGGTCTGTTTTTTGATATATGTACCACAACTTACAATTGAACATACACTATATAATTCAAGCTTCTATTATGGTTACTACAATCATTAATCAATGGCTATAGTAAAATAAAATGAACACACTAATATAAAAAGTCTTACCTGGAGGTAGAGTGAAGGCAGAATGAAAGATAATGTTGTTGTGTAACTGTCATGATGTAAGTTCTCAATAACCACCTCCAAACATCAGTGAAATAGAATTTTTCAATCTCTTGTACAATGGGACTTCCTAATCCTCTTAATCTGGGATGTCTGCAGAAGATAAGAGAGAGGGAAAGAAACCTGGAAATTAATCACAATTCTTGTTATAAAATAGAACTATCGACTTAAAATTAAACATGTAAGCAATTATAGCAGGTGTCACTTGGTGGAACTCTTTCATGATGGTTATAGGTAAAACACAATAAATCTACTTTGATGTTCCACAAAAATTTTTTATTTTATCCATGATCAGTTTAGACAGTGTCGTCTTCTCACCAGAACACTGTGTCAAAATCGGTAGCAATTAAAATAAAAAATTTTTGTGGAGCGGCAAAGTAAATTTTTTGTTTTATCTATAATCATTAAACATGCACTTAATATATCATTTTTATATTATGGAAAGTAATAAAATATTCAATTCACATAAAAACAACCTAAGAATATACACCACATAATAATGGAAAATCTACAATTAAATTATATTTTATGGATAAATATAAAATACATGAAATCCATAAATTGGGCTAATGAAGAACATAATTAATTTGTAGTTAAGAAGAAGGGCAGATACAGTTAGATCTTTCTCTGACCAAATGCGATCAAATATTCAAATTATAAAACTTGAATGATGATAATCAGACATAATTGTGATATTTTTCAGGAATAAAGATAAAATACATTTGTAAGGACTGGTATTATGACTCCCTGTTAGTAAATTAGTTGCTGTTAAATATTGTTTATTCAAGTGCTGGATGAAACCTCTATTAAGGAGTTAAACCTATGGTTAGTAACAGAATTCAGCTTTTGAAAATTTATAATGGTTATGTAAAATCATTAATCTCATTGTTTGACCATATTAACTCCTCACGCTACCACTATAATATTGCTAATAATAATAAAAAAGTAACTTTGGAAGGTAAGTATTAGATTGAATTAGTGGTATTAGTCATTCATTATACTTGCGTAATGTAATAATGAGTCGACATACTATCAATTGTCTTACTCCCGTATATTGTTTAACCCAATATTTCCTCTTCCTTTGTGGAATCCTATTTAAATGAATATTCAAGAACATAAAAAATACACGGGAACCATTTGGAATATTGGCATCCATTTGCTCATCAATTGTCTTCCAAGGCCAACTTAACACTAACTTGATTTTTCAATGCATTGTTTAACAATGCAATGTTGGGTGATTTTGTAGTAACAAAATATATATGTATTTCTGAATAAATTAGGACAACTATTGCTTACTCCAGAGTATCAAGTAATTATTTAATATTAAGATGGCCTTATATTTGATAATTGTATATTTTCCATTTATTTGGGCATAATACATTAATGGTAAGTACCTTTCAATGTGCGAATGTAAAACAAGTTTATAAAAGTACTTACTTTTTCTTTCCAAATTGTCGCATCAGTTTTTTTTCTATGGCACCTTTATATTTTGAAATGATTTCAACAGGAATCATGTCATTTTCTGGAGTAAAGCTGCAATGTCTTGCTAGTTTTAGCCATTTCAATAGCAATTTGGAGATATGGAATGCTTTTGAAATTATCAAGACTGCAGAAATCAGCAACAGAATTTGGGTGGCATAAATTGTGAACGAATGACAATGACATTGTCCAGTGCAAAAAACCTTCTGTAAAAATTTTGAAAACACATAGTTACATAACCCATAATTAATTTATAGTCATAATACACTCATAAATTTATCTATCATTCAGCTTAACTGCCAGCTAGAAAACTGAGACTTTTAAAAATGAGTCATAATAATGAGTTTAGTTTCCCCTGGCCCTATGTATGTTCAGGGGAAACTAGAGCGATTTTGATGTATTACAGGCACATATGTAGTCAAATATTATGTGTATTTCTTGTCTTTTCTTAAGTCTTGTAATTTATTAATTCTTGTCAATAATTATGACGATTCTTTATAAAAACTGACTAAAAAAAGGAGAAATTCAATAAATATCAAATGATGGGTTAAATTAATTTATTTACTAGAATGAAATTCAAAGTATTGGAGCACAGGGTCATTTGTGCTGATAGGCTCTTTCTATGTTGTAATTTTGCTCTAGAGCTGCTTATACCTTTCAACCAACTGACATGTTGTTCTTCTACCAACACATATGTCGTCTGAAACAATGGTAGACAGAAGACAAATGCTAGGGTTGGTATGGAAGTAGAAGAGATATTTGTCACAATTTTTCTTAGTTAATGGAGACTTTAAAGGATCAGCCTGGTGGGTAGTGTGCTCACCAGCTAACCCAAAGGCTGTGGATTGGAGTCCTACCCAGGGCATGGGTGTTGTGTTTGTTCAAATGGGTTTTTTTCTAAGATTTGAAGAGGTGCAAAATGACCATAGCCGTCAAAGTACCCTATAAGCAAAAATACTACTATTAAAGGATCAATTAATGTGAAATTTTTAGAGTACACAATATATTTATAATATATAAAATGTGACACCTTATGCTATTTAGGCAAATTAAAGAACAAATTAAGATCTTACAAATAATGACAACTTCATATGCATGTCTTTTGGGTAGTTCATCAAGAACATAGACTTGGTGGAGCATTGAATCCATTTGGGGGCTACAGATTGTTTTATTTGATACTGGCTCTGAATTTCTTAGTTCTTTCTCAATTTCATCACCTTAATATTTTTTCTGTGTACTGAATAATATTAGATATACAACTTCTAGCAAAAGGACACCCACAAAAAAGAGCCCCCTTTGTGAAATAAGTCTCACCCACTCTTTAACAGTTGTCTACTAGTCAGAGATAATTTTTGTCAACTCTTAAGAAAAATTGCGGAAATCTGAGACAATGCAGAAGTTTTTTTACAATAACTGAAAAATAAAAACCAGTCCTGTCCACTAACGTTGATTTGATAGTCAATGATATAGCTCAGCTAGTACGTACTAAGCTCAATGGAATGTGAAAATTCATGCATCAGAGTAGAGTTATCACTGGCTCTTGAATCCAGGTCACCTGTTCAGTAGGCAAGGAGTTTACCCAAAATGACCCCTGGACCTAAGTTACCACTGCCATAGTATCTAGCTACTTTAATGTTTTATAATAAATGGAATTATTATTAAATTACATATTATCACATAACCATAACCACAGTAATCAACCCGAAGGTTGGTATGTTAAGTGAGGGTAGAGCTCACCTAGTACTAAGCCCACGGCGTGTGGAAATTCACAC
>WURS02434701.1:0-34066 GCA_011762765.2 Rhinocypha anisoptera | reverse complement strand
CTGTGGTTTCCCACGAAGATGTGGTACCCGAAAAATCACTCAGCTTGGGTTTAGCTGGAGGTGTCCGGAGGACCCGGGATCGAAAATTGATTAGTTGGTAGAATTATATTTCAGAAATCTAGACTTTTAAAAAAGAGCCGACCGGGTTAGCTTGGTCGGTAGCGTGCTCGCCTGGTAACCCAAAGGTCGCGGGTTCGAATCCCGGGCATGGATGTTGTTTGTGCAGGTGGGTTTTTTTTCTATGAGTTGAAGAGGTGCGAAATGGCCAAAGCCGTCGAAGCACCCTATAAACAAAAATACTACTACTTTTAAAAAAGACAATAGGCATAGGTAGAGGATGTCGGACGAAATAAATGGATTGGGGAAAAATGGAGAACTAATAGGCATGGCAACTGCACCATTGCCTGATGAGCCCATTGTGCGCTGAGCAGGCGAGAACGGCGCGGTAACAGAGATAGGAAGTAAATTACGAGAAACTAAATGAAGACGGCAAGTGGGTGGGAGGGACATAGGGTGATGCTAGTACATCCTATTACGAGAAGGTAGAATGCTAGAAGAGCGAGGAAGAATAGTTAGAAATCAATAATAATTCGAAACAAATATAGGCACAAAAAGGAAAGAAGTCCGTAACATCATAAACTCTAATTAGAAACACATGGACCCGCAACGGTCCACGAATTCAACCAACGGTGCACGCCCGAGGCAGAGAGATCCGATCGATGTTTTTTTATAAATTTTAGATAAACGTAAATAGAATGTCAAAGTGCCACAGGTTCTTTGAAACCAGCGATAATTTGTTTTTAAGGTTTGAAGTCCATTAGAAACTTTAAATGACCCCTGAAGAATTTATCTGATGGTAGTTTATATGTTGGCATTGCATTTAATTTTATTCAGAGCTGGAGAAAATTTAGATGGGCTCGAGGGAAAGCAAATTGATTGAGTAGTCGACAGGCATTTACTTCTGTGTTCCCCAATACCTCTGGTGCATTAATTAATAGCGTATTCCTTGGTCACTTTAATATTTAACTGAGGTAAAACTTTAGAGAGAGAAGCGAGTTTTGAAATATTTTCCACATAATCCCCGACAATTTCTTTGGCCCATTTCATAAAAAATCTTCTTTGTGAAAAAACTTACATAAGTAATAGTCACATCGTGTGATGAATAATACCATTTGTACAATTCTCGAGTATTTGGCTACTTTAAAAGAAATGCTGCTGGTAGATGAAATTGACACGAATGTGAAAACGACATTCAATAACACTTAAAAATTTCGGATATCGTCTGATGTACATAACATTCAAGATTTTATACACCGTTGTAAAGGGAATCTGGAGAAAAGTATATGAACATTTTTTTATTTGAGTGCGTCATTATAAGCCGTTTATAGCATTGTGCGGTACTCCTCTATAGAATTAGACTAGTGGGTATTGTCGACATGCCTGTCAGTTGTCCCATAATCAAATTAAGTGATGATGTCAGTTTTGCACCTTCACTCCACGACATAAAGAGTGAGAATTTTGTTGGCCACGTTGTTACAATGATTTCATCAATCGGCTGAACGAAATTAGGATTGGAAAAGCACGTGCCACATTTTCGTGACAATGTGCTGTGGCTACTCAGACCAATTGGTAAGAAATGTTTAACCATGTTTAATATTTCTTGGGAATTTCAGATTTATTCGTGATAGCATAGGGAACGGTGGTCTAACTATTATAATGATGTAAAATTGATGTCGAAATGTATATCAAAGCAGATTATTAATGCAGTTTTATTAATGTCGTAAGCAAGGAAGGAGTGCCTCAGTGCTTCCATGAACTTGAAAAATATTATGTATTATCTCGTTCACTTTCAAAGACTGCTTTCTTAAGACTTATGTTTATAATTGTTAAGTAATTAAAGTTTAATAATTGACTAAGTAGTCAGTTTCTTACAGAACAAAAGACCTCAGCCAATAAAACAACCAAAACTAGCATGACTCCAAGTATTACAGATTCAGGATTGATGTAGTGGAAGGAGGAAATAATGAAAGATGATGTAGCATTTTAGTGTCATATAATAAAAAAAGATGTAGCACTTTAGTGGTACATTTTCTTTTATTATAGAGCATGCTCTTTTTATTAAAGATACAAATTAACCTTCAGGTCCTCTACATGGAATAATTAATAAAATATGAAAATCACAGGTCTCGTGTAGTGTATAAAATTTTTGTAGTAAATTTGCCATTAGATTACTTCCATTGTGCATGTGTAAAGTATCTAATGTAAGAATTTTATATAATTTAAGCTGTACCTCTAAGAAGGCGTACCATGCTATGGTTATGATTCACTTGGCCATGAAGTTTGAGTTTCAACTGAATTTTTAAAAATATCTTATTGAAAACGCAAATCAACACAAAAATATATACAGCAATTTAATAACAAATGTAATGGCAACCCTTTATAAACGTTAAAAAAAATATTGTTCTAGTGATGAAAATCATACATCCCTTGGGACTTTTTTAAATTCTTTTATGGACCAACAAAAGTATAGAGCGATGGGGAAAAATGTGATACACATCAAGTTTTTTCTCACTCCACAAGAGCAACTGAAAGGCTACTTTTAACACATACACTGAAAGGCTACTTAATCATCTTAAATTAAATAATGTTTAGAAGCATAAGCTGGAGGATCGGTACTTAAAAATTTCTTTTGGAAAGCATACTCTATTTCGATACGAAAGTACGTTGCCATTTCAATTCGTTTGGAGAAATGTAATCATCATTGAAACGTATACCTTGTAAACACCAATTTTCGTAAAATATAAGGAATTGACATAACCCAGTCAACGTTTTCGCACTAAATATTATTTCAGTTTAGTCTACACATTGATTTGCTGTGATAAATTTTTAATTTGATCAAAACAGTAGCTAATATTACCTGAAGCATGAAAATGCCGTTTTTTCCACTCAATATCTGCCCTCACCTTATCTCTTCCTGCGATTGGCGATGACCTTGACATAGTCCCTGTCTGAAAATGAAAAGCTTATGCGCCCGACGCAATCTGACATCTCTCAATTACTGAAGCCATCACGTCATCTCGAATGTATATGATTTATAAAATTCTTTTGTCAGTAGCACATCACCATAAAAATGCTTTCAGTTTTTTTTGTTACCTTTTTTCCAAATAAAGTTCATTACCCTTTTTCTAGCGAAAAAAAACTTTCCTCAAGCACCCAGTTGGCAGTGTGGTAATTCATCTTCATTTGTTACTCGGGAGTTTCTTTGGTGTTAGTTTTTGCTGTCAAAAATGTATTTATATTTATGTTTTTCTCTGCTGTTACACAATTTTGGTAAGTGTTAGTTTGCCTGACTCGCATTTTTAAATCTCATTCAGCTTTTTGAATTAAGTGATAAATGAGATGTTAAAAAGTAGCTATCAAAACAAACTACTATAAGCTTCGTGGGGTAGTGTTGTTTTGGGTAGACGGAATTGGTTTGAGATACTCGAAATAGAAACTAATACTTACGTTATTGTCACTAGTTTGTCAACATAACAATATGGCAATGTCTGTTTGCAAATACTCTTTACTTTCAGCATCATGTCAGCGAACTCCTTCAATATCGTACATATCTCAAGAACAAATAAAAGATATCGGCGGCGTTGTTGATCTAGAATGTTCTGTTCAATATGCTGAAGAATACCCTGTAATTTGGATGAAAATAGATAACTCAGGCATCAGCTTACCTTTACCGATATCGACTGGGACATCACTCATCTTACCAGATAACAGATTTTCTATAACTCACGATCCCAAGTCTTCTACGTATAAACTTCAGGTAATATTTTATCAGGGTAGTGTTTTTACCTGCTTCATATCCATTTTCCTTTCGTTATCGTTCAGCTTCCTCACTAAAGGGTCTGAAAATTACATATACGATCTTTCAAAATATATTATTTGTGTTGACAACATATTGACTATTGAAATACGCAATTTATTTGAAAGTTATTTACTACTTTATGTTGAAATACATGTGTTTTAAGTTATATTTTCTTAGTTAACGTACAGAAATTCTGTAAAAGTTCCAATTGACTAAACTAATATAATAGGCATCAATTACTCCAATATTATATTTAGCTGGAAATATTTTGGCGAGTCAGTATTGTTTGGTTTAATAAAACAACACCAATTTCCATAACGTTCCTAACGATTATTTCATTAACTTAGAATACATTATATCTAATGCTACACGTCCTAAGCTGATACGAATGAAATTCTAATTAAAAGTTCTCTTTCCGTGGTGGTATATACCAAATTTTCAAAATATAAAATACAGAAATACATTATATGAAATGCTTGATATGGCCATCATATTCCACCTTAAATAAGTTTATATGTGAATAAATCTTACCTTATTTATCCACCATTCAAAATTGTCATGAAATACATTATTGTTACATTTTGTCCATATGTTGTGCCAGAATTATTATTTGTCCATATGTGTGTAAAATTATTAATGCATGAATTCAGATTACCAGTATTCAGTTGATGCTTCAAATTAAACTTAAATAATGCACCTTTAACTAGTTAAACTGAGAGAAAAATTGCTTGAACCTTTAACAATTCTGTACCTTAAATTTATACTGGATTAAAAAATACTTCCATACAAACCTTGTCAAAAATGATTTTACCCTGTGCATATTCCTTCAGCCCCATAATTTTTATTATTGGTTAGTTTTTAAAATATATAATGTGACCTTGAACATGATTTTTGTGAAACTGTTTCCTAGATCAAGGACATTCAAGAAACTGATGCAGGGGTGTACTATTGTAAGGTGCTTCTGAATGTCCACAATGAAATATCAGCCACTGTGGATTTATTTGTGAGAAGGCCTCCCATTATCACTGCTAATTCTACTAGTTCTTTGGTTGTTGGTGAGGGTGATGATGTCCAGCTTGAGTGCTATGCACTTGGTTACCCATACCCACGTATTTCATGGCGTAGAGAAAATAATGCCATTTTGTCCACTGGGGCATCCATATTCAGGTGTGTACATGTGCATATTTTGTTAATTGTATATTATTTCAATCCAGAAACAACTAAAAACTATGACGTACATGTGAATCAGTTTTTTAAATCTAGTCCCTAAAAAATATTATATTATTTTATATAGTTATTATAAAACTAATAGATTTTATTCTAAAGTTAATATTTTTTTAAGCAATAGTTTTCTTCATTGCCAGATGTAAATGTAGTCAATCAAAATGGTGATTAGTCAGTAATATAAAATAAGCCTGTATAAATATTAATGTGAAATATATATTGTATTTATAGGGGTAATACCTTAAACATCACCAGTGTTCAAAAGGAAGATAGGGGTACATACTACTGTGTTGCTGAAAATGGAGTTGGAAGAGGAGCTCGCCGTAATATTGCAGTGGAAGTTGAGTTTAAACCTGTTATTACTGTACCACGACCACGTTTGGGCCAAGCTTTGCAGTATGATATGGATTTAGAGTGTCATATTGTGGCCTATCCACCCCCAGCCCTGGTTTGGATGAAGGACGATGTGCCCCTCTCAAACAATCAGCACTACAGGTTAGTAAATTTACTTATATTTTATGCCATTAGTATTTCAGGAAGGTTTCGAAACAGCAGTGATATTTTCTGGTGTGATATGGTGGAAGTTATTCATCACGGAAATGAAAATCACTTGGTGAACTCCACAAATAATTTTAAATGCGACGACCTATGTTTTGACACATTGTGACACCATCAGGTGGTGTGATAATGACACAACATGTCAAAACCTAGGTCGTTGCATTAAAGATTATTTGTGGAGTTCACCAAGTGATTTTCATTTCTGTAAGGTTATGACAGGTATTTTATTGCTAGAGACAGACTAAATGGTAGACCTGATGTTGGAATAACTGCCTAATATGTGATGGGGACTATATTTTATCACCTCTCTAACAGGAAGAGTATCAGAAGTGATATTAAGCCTTCAAAATCACATTAATCTCCTAAGCCTTGAAGGGAAAGTTTGGACTTACATAAAGTTGACACCTGGTTTGGGTAATTGGAACAAAATTAATTTGAACTTTGTTGATTCTCTGTTGAAGGCTCGCAGTAGACTGTTTCATATTAATGATAACAGCTGATTACTTGGTTTTTATTTAAGTTTATGGGTTCTTACCATTTAAAGGTGATTGTGGGTTTTAGATCCTGTTCCGACCAAGAAAAAAAATTAAGAGCTACATAAGATGCACGGCAGTAAAGTTACAGTTGATTACTAGTGGTTTGTAAATTGAACTTGGATTTCCAATTCAAAGTATATGATATATCACTTCTCACAATGTAAAATGGTAGGCAGTACATCACAGATGCCTGCATCTGGACTTGAAAATATTTGTTATGATTTGCAGGGAAATAAATTATTTCTGTATTCACATCTATCCAGCATGAGACAGCAGAGTCACTCAAGATACAGTCCAGCCAAGTACATTAGATATGATCTTTGGTATGGCAAGCATGTAAGCCGGACTTAAAAATTTGTTATTAACTGTTTTGTTCATAAGTTTCATTGGTGGGTAGTGATGTTAGTTTTTAGTCATAACGTTTTTTAAAAAACCTGGTTTTTAGCTTTGTTGGTGTGTTTCCTTTTCTTGTTACTTTATCCTTTGTATATGAGGTCCCTTTTCAAAAGAATATGTGTGTGTTAATACTAATGGAATTTTCATAATTATATGTTATTTCATTATAATATTCTCATTAATCTTGGAAAAGAACCCATTTGTATAAACTAGTATAAATTATTCATTTGTTTTAGTAATTAAAATATATGTGTTTTAAATATGAACACGATATGCTAATTGTATTTTTTCTTTTTCATATTCTTCTCCTTCAGTATTTCTAATTTTGCCACTGCTGATGAATACACAGATACTACAATTCGGGTTATCACCATAGAAAAGAGACAGTATGGGAGGTACACATGTAAAGCCACCAACAGGCTAGGAACTGCTGAAGCTTATGTGGAGCTATTTGGTAAGTAAATGCTCAAGTCATTTGAAAGAGGGCAAACAAATATGTCCCAAGATCTGGATTAT
Organism: Rhinocypha anisoptera; assembly: GCA_011762765.2. Classification (NCBI taxonomy): domain Eukaryota; kingdom Metazoa; phylum Arthropoda; class Insecta; order Odonata; family Chlorocyphidae; genus Rhinocypha; species Rhinocypha anisoptera. Next base: position 26,977 of record WURS02434701.1, on the reverse strand, counting down.
TTAAATTGATGTATAGTTTTTCCTTTGATTTAGTGCAAAAAATGTGCATAAAATGATGATACATTTAAACCAATTTTACCATATTTCCACATAGAATCTTTATATAATATAGAAAGAAGACCAGCAGAACAAATGATATGGCATAGAAAAACTTTTTTGCATGTTTTTCCTTTTACCTCGGGTCAGTTTTAGCAACAGTTGTTCCAAGTGAGACAGGGTTCTGATAATTTAAATATGTTCTTACATACATGTATGTATTCATTCATTTCATGAGTGAGGCACAGGTGATATTGACCTTATTTTGTCACTTTCTTTAACACTGCATTATTTCTGTTGACTTGTATTGTATCTGTTGTATTTTCTCTTTTTAATTACTCAACTACACTGTAAGCTTAAGATCCTTCCTCATAGATCCTTTGAACCACCTTCGCCTTACCTCATGAGGGGCCCCAACCAGAATCACTCCATCATGAGTGTATAGAGGATCAAATAAATTTTCTGGCTTGTTTAGCCTGGGGATAATGATCACTGGCTATCCCAAAGGTTACAGGTTCCAGTCCAGCCTAGGGCATGGATGTTGTGTTTTCCAAATAGGGCCTTTTCTATGATATGAAGAGGTGTTAAATGACCATAGCTGTTGAAGCACCGTATAAACAAAAATACTACTACTACCACGGAATAACTTACCAAAACATCAATTATTGTTAGGCCTAATTTCTCCTCTCATTTATTCATAATTATATACAAACCAAAAATCATAATGTGCTATTACTTATTTAAAACAAATCACTCAAAGATTTATCCATTCAATTGAATTTATAAAATCTATTGTTCCCAGAAACTTTTCTCTTAGAAACCTGGATTATACTTCTTTCTCATGGGATCTCAACCAATAGGTAGATTGTTCTTATGTTATATTTTAAATGAACATAAAAGCATGTGTATTAGGAGGCTGTGGTAGCCCAGAGTATAGAACACTTTCCTACTGGGTTTGGATTATGGCAGCATCTATGTCAATTCATGCTGAAAGAATTTTCTGGGTAACTGCATGCATGCATTTAATGCATCTATCTGGGAGACTATAGGTGGCACAGGGAAAAGAATTGGCCCCTCTTCCTTGAAGTGTGAATTTTCATATGCTGGGCTTAACTGTAAGGGTAGAGCGTAACCACCATGCATGATGGTTAAGCTCTACCCTTACACATGAAATTGACATTATTTTGAAGACTGGTAGTGATGCGTCTTTAGAATACACACTGAAGTTTCAAGAGTGATTGCATGGTAGGAGTAAGGATATCAATATAAATTAAAATTTGTTAATCCTTTGTATCTGCAAAAATGTTTCAAAGAAAATATTTTCTACACTTCAGATAACAGAGTATCAAATACAGATATATAATGAATATGTCATAATGCTAGAGTTTCAAATCAAAGGTTTGAAGTAGCATTATCCATAATAGATTATCTTATATATTTGACCCCATGATGTAAGTGTAAATTTTTAAAGTGAATGTTAGTATAATAGTTCAAATTTTGAACTATTTTACACATTGGAACACATCAAAATGAACATTTTCCCTATCAACTCATTAATGAGCATTATTCATTTGTTGAGACTTCTTGAATCAAGTACTGATAGCTCTAGACCACATACTAACTTGTTCATTGTCCTTCTTCCAAACAAACAGTACATGTTTCCTATGAAAGGAAATTCCCTTCAGAGGGCATCACTAACATCTCCTTGAATTCATATTGATAAAATGATATGTTTAACTTGAAATGTTTTTTATTTGATGATGGCCAGTCTTTGTATATGACAAATACATATGAACATTTGATAGAAATTAATAGAAGTAATATTATTTTATTTTATGAGCCAAGCCATCTTTGTAGAATGTGTCATATTCAAATTAGTTGCTGCCATTTTGAAAGGATTGTGCTAAGTTGCCATGCATGTATTTATACTGGTTTTTACTTTATCTTCCTTAACTTTTTTCTCCAATTAATTTTTTAGAGTCCATCATTCCTGTGTGTCCTCCTGCTTGTGATCAGTTTGTATTTGGTGGTGCAATGCAGATTACAACCAATATGGCTCTTGTTCTTATTTCTGTCACAATGATCTTCTATTGGAATAATTAGTTGTGAGTTTCCTGTTTAGCTCTTATGCTATACAATACTGTTGACTAAAGCGCATTCCCCTATGTTCACACCAATGTATTCCATGCTGTGAAGATTGTCCAGAAATGTCCTTTGGTATTTAGACATATTTCTGAACGGCTCAATACTGATTTCATATCTGATATGAAAGAAGTGGAAATGTATATAGACAACAATCCCGAGGAATTTGCAAAGAAAAGCAGTATTTGATACTGTATAAGGTTTTCCAAGCTTAAAATGTGTGTTAAAATTTACCAAACTTGCCCATATCCTTGGAATGCAACAGTAAGTTTGTACTGTGTGGAGATGAAAGATGATCGTCATACATTGTAATTGATTTATGTATTAAGAATCATTTCTAGCTCTTTAACTGCTCCCACCACATATATGTAGGCTTACTTGAATGTTCCATTTGCATATTTAAGATTTCTGTCCACTTAAAAATAGTATTTTACATCAAAGTAGTGGCATTTTTACCACTTAAGCATTAATGTGCAAGCTACTATGAGTATTAAGGTTGATTTAACATTTGCTATCGTGTTTGAATTATTGATATTTGAATGAGGTTTTGAAGAAATATTATTTTTATATGTCCTATTTTGTGCTCACACAAGGGCATTTATTACCTAGTACATATTTGTGCAGTTAAAGGGTAAGGGAATTGGGAAAGATTTTTTTGTTCTCAGAGCACATATATAGGTGCACTAAAAACTGAGAGTGTATTCTACTATGGTGCACTCTTCGTTTTTATTGAGAAAATTCAGGTCTAGAAATTTTTAAATATTACAACTATTTTTTGGTAATTTTACATACTTTTTAACTGAATTTAATCTGCTAATGACCTTAAAATATATATCATTCCATGTTTCTACCAAGTAGTAACTTAACAACTGGTCCAATTATATTTTGGTATTATATGTATATCTGTGTTTGAAAAACATTGATTTTTATTGTGTATTTAGAGAACTGGTAAGTGCCAGGTTTATTAAAGACTCACTTTTATGACTCTTTTAAAGATGCTTCCATTCAAATAGTTTTTTAGTATTATAATAGGATTGTGGTATATAGCAATTATTCACATATATGAAATGCACATTGCACAAATTCCAATTTAAATATGAGGTTGTTATTTGGTGTCAGTAGTTATGGTAATGCTTCACTCCAATTATGAGAAAATGTGGTATACAATTTGGTTTCTGAGTGCCAAAATTTGTTTAACAATGAATTCTTCACTTAGATCATGTAGATCCAAAATTCATGTTTTTAATGTCTGCCTGCCATTGGTACATTTTTCATAAATACGGAGAGGATGAAAAACTTGTTAGATTCCTCTTCTTTCAAATTCAGATTCCCCTCTCATGTCTCCCATGGAATTCCCCTTTCTGTCTTTAATTTTATTATGATTAATTTACACTGATTGCTGTCCCATGACAGTGATCATGTAGAGTGTTTTTTCTTCCTCAAAGGTGTACTTTCACTGTTTTTTCTGATCCTATGTAGTAGGCCACTCATTTTATAACATTGGTTTTATTCCCCAAAATGTGTTTTTCATAAAAAATTTTTAATGTAACATATCTTTACCTTTCAGTGTTCTTAAAATTTTATCAGTGAAATTGATGTTAAATACTTTTATAGGATTTAAATTTTTTGTTATTTCTGATAAATTCATACCTATTCTATGAGGTTTTTGTATAATTTAAATAGGAAAATTTTAAAATGACATTTATGAGTAAGTATGCTTTTACAATTTTGAATTGGTATAAAGTATGACAATGGTATGGAATAGGATGAAGTTCAAATAATACTTTTTTTCATATAAATGAAGCATGGCTTATACTTTCTGATCAATGGCAATTAATCTTAACTTGAAATTTGATTATCTGTGCTTCATTTTTAATTCCAGATGCTAAAGCAGCATTATTTATTCTGGACAGTGACTTTCTCACATTTTTTATTTATTATTTGATTATGGTGACTGACATATTTTACACTTTTTTATAACTCTTTGATTATAGTGAAAAAGAGAAGTACCTTCCTTAATAGTGTAGGAAAATGCCATGGACATAGTATAGTGCAAAGTTTTTTTATGTTTATTTAACAAATACCTATCTGGTGGAACCTGAATATATTTAATCCTTCAAATGAAGTATTTACTATTTTTTGAATTTGCAAACATATCATATATTTAGTTTTTTTTTTATGATGGATTTTCTAGAATACTATGCACGTTACTACAAAGCTTATTTAGTCTGTGAAATGAAATAAGGGTAATGTGAAATTTAGGCTACTACAATAATTGAGACCTGTAAATTTATCAGGTCACTTGCTTAATTTTCAATATAGAGCATGAATGTTCCACCAAACCAAAGAATAAATATTTAGAATAGTGAAAAATAGTGTAATAAATAAGTAGTCAGAGAAAAGAAATGTCACTGTTGTAAACATATTTTATTTTCTATTCACTTAGTCTGTATTAATGTATTAGCTTGTTATTATTTTTGTAATTTCTCTGTTCAGATTCACATAATCGTGTTTGCATCCATTACTGTTTTGCATTAAGTAATTTATTTGAAATGACTGGGCATTTTCTTACAGTTGAATTCAAAAGTGAAACTTTTCCTCAGAAGGTATTCCTTGTTAGTTTTTTCCACATTATTTTTTTAATGTTTGTGTTTTTCAGTGGTTATTACAGCTTCATTCATAATAATGGAGTTTAAGAGAAGCAATCACTTCGTTTAAGTACAGCAATGTTGCATCTCATTTTCTCTTTGTGGAACAATGAATCCTTGGTATTATACCTTAACAGGTTCCTCATTAATATTATGCACATTATCAAGTTCATTTCATATTTGCTGTAGCCTGAGATCTTTTAAAGGCTGACCGGGTTATCCCTGGGGTTAGCAATCTCACAGGCTAACCTAAAGGTGGTGGGTTCGAGTCCTGCCCAGGGCATGGGTGTTGTGCTTGTCCAAGTGGGTTTTTTCTCTGATTTGAAGAGGAGCAAAATGACCAGTCATCAAAGCACCCGTTAAAATAAAAATACTTCTACAAGTTCTTTTCAAAATCTTCTTGTGTTCCTTTTTTTGAAGTTACATTTGATAATTAGATAAAATTCAAAGCTTAGTGTACATAAAGTAGCCTCATACTTCCTAATACATACTAAGGGGTATGAACTACAGAGTTTAAATTTGCTTTTTGGTGATATTCAAGGAATATAATGCTTGGGATTCATAAGCTGCATTTAACACATTAATTTTATTTGCATAAGCAATTCTTTCTTTTTATTTTGCCAAAGTAAGCAAAGCTTTTGTGGGTTTTTATGTTTATTTATATTGCCCCAAAATTCAAACATATAAGAATAGAGTACATTAAACACGCAGTACCTTATGATTATTTCATTTGGAACATACCTGATTAAGGATTGTTTTCAGTTAGATGTGTATGAAGACTACAAGGGACTTGACACCCAGAAAAACAGTGGTTAGTTTATTTTACCAGGGCTAGGGTTTAGCCAGATAGTTGTTTACAGATTGTATGCTAAAAACCACAGAGACCTTCTCATTCCTCAAAATTAATTTTGTATCATATTATATATTAGGAAGAATAATATTTTTATAGTTGATTAGATTCCTTTCTTAATTAATTCATTTATCCTTTGATAAGTTTTAAGTTGCATTTCCAGGAATCTTTTCTGAAAAAAATGTTCTTTTGATTGCTAAATTTGTCATTTTGATTTCATTTTCATGCAATTAATTTCATTAATTCTCTGTCAAATTCATTCTTGACATTGGACAGTGGATTGTTATTACCTTTATACTCTCTCATCAGTATTATAAATACTGTTTTGGTGATATTGTATGGTTTTTCAGATTACATTACAGGTGAATGTTGTAAATTCTTTAGGACACCATCATGCTATATATTTTTCTCAGACAGCAATCTGGGCTTATTTATTTTTGAGTAAATTACTATTTGATTCAAATTTTGGGAAAAAGTCATAAAATTATATTCATGACAAATCAAAGAAATTTAAAATAATTTACAAGACTGCAGAATGAAATAATGGGTTTAATTTATGATGTTCATTGTGTTATGTATTATGAATATTTACCCATCATCAGTGTCACCCCTTGATGTTAATATTTCCAGAACCAAATTCTATGAGAACACTAGTTCCTTTTTAAATTGCAAACATTTTATTATGAAGGGATGTCATCATCCTTGTCAATCAGAAATTGAAATTAGCACTAGATTGCTAATTCCTCTAATACACTGAGTTTTATTTTTAAACAGTCATTAAAAGAACTGGAGCAATATCTACAACAAATAATATGTCCTATTTTTTAGTGATACATGTTCAGGAATGTGTTTATTGCTTTCTCAATTGTAAGATCAGCCATTATTTTAATTTCTTTTCATTTGAATATTGAGCAATATGTGATATGATTATGAATCCTTGAAAAGGTAGTGGGTTGCTGTCAAATATGAGGGGAGCTTCAGGAGATAAAAATGAATTGTGGATAGCTAATTATTTTTGATGAGATTTATTTGATAGGTTTACTAGAGATAATCTGCAGTAAATTGACTGTCGCAATAAATTCCTTAGCGTATAATTGGTCCCTCCCATATAAATGAAGTACAGTCTTTCTGAGAACAATCCTGAAGTCGACTCATGTTTCGTGAAATGAATTTTCATATATAGTGTTGAGGTGGCAGTTACTATGGGCACAATATCAAAACATAGATCATTCATAGGTGATATAAGATGTGATATTATAGCATATACTGATGTTGTATTTGGTTTATGTATTTATATTCATTATTGTTATGTTATTTTATATAATATTTGTATTTTTCGAAACCATAATACACCATTTTTCTTTAAGTTAAATTCCTATGAGGAAGTTTTTGTGCTGTTTTCTAGTTGTTTCAATGAGGAAAGCAACCCTATTGCTTTAAGAAAGCTTTGTGACTTACGAAATATATATTTATGATATTCAAATGTTAATTTTTGTTTACAATGAAGTGATATTGAGCACATTTGACCAAGTATCCATGGCTTTAAAAGTCTTCTCATAGTGACACAGAAAGATCATGAAGACTAATGTGAACCACTAATATCAAATAATATACAGAAATCATGCTTTTGTAAAGTTTCTAATATTATTTGCCCTTGAATTGCTACTTAATCTATCTTATAGCAAGTAACAAACTTTTGTAAAAATTTTGAAATTAAATTATTTTTTAATTTTTTAAATAAATTACATTCAAACTTTTAGAATGCAAGCATGAATAGCTAAAACTTGTAAAGTTCTAAGCTAAATTCACAAAAAACTGGCTTCTACCTCTTTGATTGTTGCTAATATTTTTTCCAAGACAAGTGACTCTCCATCCTAGTGAGCGATATAAAAACTTCATTTCGGTAAACATAGTGTTTAAATTTAATGGAGAGTCTCCTATGACTGGTGAATTTTCAGTCATATATATATTGTAAGAATATTTTCCTGTACTGTAATGTATATTTGAATAGTCTGCTTATTTAATCCATGATTCTCATTAATTTTATCACTAATTATGAAAGAAAAAATTTTGTTCGATTAACAAAACATCTCCAAAAGTAACATGGAGTGTTATGAGAAAATTAGATATGCTTTGTGAATTTTCATGATGTTATTTGAAAAGTTACTATAGGATCACATGAGTATCAACTGACCCCATCCACTCCAACTGGATTGTTTAAATTACTAATGTGTTAAAATTTGTTTTACATCATAATAATACTCGGTACATGAGTAAATGTGTGATGATGTACATGAAGTAACATTTTGTGAAATATTTTCAATTAAAGAGATGGTTGACTAGTTTAATCAATAATTAATTTGTTAATCATGTGTCATAATTGTCTTCAAAGTTTATGTTAAATACTACTAGCAGTATCACTGCTGTTGTCTCTTTTATATCTCAAAAATCCAGGGATGTTATTTCTCAAGACATACAACTTTTATGAAACTAAGACATCATTAAATATTGGATAAATGTTTTATGTTAATGAACTTGTCTTCTCTCTATAGAAATCTGTAATGTGTTTTGGTCTCCATTTCCTCTGAAAGAATGAAATGCTATACTTTTCCATATATAAAAAAGATGGCAGTATTAACCTATGAAATGTTTAAGTTTCTGTATGGAGTATTGTTCTACATTAGAGAGTCGCATGAGAATAGCCTGGGAGAATAGTATTGTGAGTCATGCTTAATCACTGGGAATTTGTCCTGTTTTAAAGAAATGAAGGCTTTTATGTGTATGGGTAAAGTCAATTAGAATTCATGTGGAAATTGCAAGTGTGTAATAATGAGCACATTAACCATGTTGAACTATATTCTCTGTAAGTCCAGCCCATTTATAAATTCTATCATCACCAATGATTAAATTCATATGCATTCCATATTTCGTTAATATATATCTATAGAAAATTTGTAAAGGTACTATTTTGTATCACTGTTGTATGAATATTAGTATATTACATTGATAACTTTTATTCATGCTTAAATGTGGTGTATGATCTTTGCCATTTTTTTGTATAATGGTGAGTGGAAATAAAAGCTTTTACTTATATTGTGTGAAGTTGGATTATATGTATACACTTCAACATAGATTTAATAAGATAAAGTAATTATGCTTAGTATTATTTTTTTATGCCGAATGGGAGGTCGTGGTTGTTGAGTGAGTAGAGGGCTGGCTGCTGAAGTGGGTACCTGGGTTCAAGACCCAGTGATACCTCTGAACACCTCCAACTAGAATACAGGCAAAGTGATATTCTGGGTACCACATCTCCCTTTGATACTTCAGGTGGTACATGGAAAGGAACTGGCCCCTACTAACCATATGAGTGAATTTTCATATGCCATTGTGCTTAGTACTGGTTGAGCTCTATTCTCACTTATCACACTCACCTTTGGGTTGAATACTGTGGTATAAACCATAGACAATGGCTTGGCTTCAGGCCCAGAGATGTTCATTTCCTTACATGAAAAGTAAAGTAAAAATGATAATTTTATGGTATTGTGTAAATTTCATTTACTCATTACAATATGAAAAAATTGAGACAAAAGCTAGGACAAATAATTCCTTGAAAGACTGTCTCCATCTCTAAAAATAGAAAAAAAATGCATTTGAACTAACCAAGTTTTTAGGCTTTTATCATGTTTTAATGCATGGTGGCAAATAATATCTGCACTGTCGCTCTCTCTCTGGTTTAAGCCACTTAAACATGAGGAAATTGACCTTTCATTACCTTTATGTTTCATTATTACTGTATATTTAAACACTATGAAAAATGTTTTTTCTTGTTTGGTAAATCCATTATTTACAATTTATTACCTATCACACCCAATTCTCTGTACCATATTTGGGAATTTATTTTCTTGCAGGCTTATCGGAGCAACAGTAAGCTCCTCAGTATTTCCACTTTTTATATTTTGTCATCTTTATCCCTACTTGCTTACTAAATGCAAGCACCAATTTACTAGTATATATGTGTGTATATGTTTATGCTTTCTTAAGGAATGTATCTGAAGGAACTGGACTCTGATGCGTGAATTTTTACAGCTGTTGTGCTTTGTACCAGGTCAGTTGTCCTCTCATATCAAACCAACTGTAGGGCTGATTTCTGTAGTCCATGCCATAAAGATTTTATATTAGGTCAGAGCTACTCTCCTATCAAACTAACAGGTAGAAAATTGTGGTTATTAGAAAAATGTTTGTTGGAGTGTTTCTGTATTATATATTGACAAATTTGTGGATGAGTTAAAAAAATTCTGAGTTTATATAGGTCTTTGGTTATTAATGTTGACTATAAATATTAGTAAATGTGCAGCCATAATTGTGGTAAAAAATAGTATTTTTGATAGGAAACATGCAATATGTCCTTTGCATATGCTCTTATGTTCAGAACACATTACGTGGAAATTTGCATTTTTCTGATGATCTTGCTGTTTTAAATTTAATTTGGACACACTTCTTTAGCCTTCCAGTGCAGCTGGTTTATATATAGTTTGTTCTTCTTGGTTGACTTGTGCCATGACATGATATATTGACTCCTGCATAACTCACAGTATTGTTATAAAAATTTAAATGCACCAAAAATTTATTTGAACACCCATTTTCTGAATTTCTTATTTGAACTCCAGGAAATGGCATGAGCTAAAATCTAACTATGCTTAACTCATTAAATATAAGATAGACCATTGATATTATGAGAAATACTGAATAGAGAAGGATTTTGGGAATATGACATCTATTATTTGAATATCTGAATTTGATTGAATAAAACCTTTTCTATAATGAGTTTATTTTCCAGCATTGATAATTTTTCATATTGTAGAATAATGCGAATGTGTAACTCATAGATTTTACTGTTTTGAGCCTTAAAAATATGCATCCAGAAATTTTCATTTCAGGTGTATGTATGTACATGTGTCATTACAGATAGGTTTTTGATGTCCCATCTTATTTTAAAGTAGTTAATAAAATTAATGTTTATTGTCTTAAAGGTTTTGTAAGCTGAAAATACTTTCTACTAAAGTCCTCCAACTTTGATATGTGACTATGATCTCATTTCTTGAGAAATTCATTACCCATGAATTCCTATCATTTCATCCCATAGCAGGTGTTTCGATTCATTTTTGGCATTGTTAAAAGGTTAATTTTTTGTTATTTTATAGGGCTGACATGGAATTATGTATTTAGATGGATTTTTAGTTTTCTTAGAGTGACATGTTGATATGAATCAGCATTTGTTAGTAAAATATGGGGATGTGCTTTTACAAATAAAGCACAATGCAGGATGTAAATAGAAGGGGGAGTAGGAATGCAATGCTTAAGACTTACCATGGGGGCACATGGCTAGGCACCTTGATAACCTGTTTTTGTAATGAAAATAACCTTTTCAGCGATCAGGGTGGTTTTCTTACATTGGGCATCACCCGCTGAATTATATCCGGCACCCGACTCTCTGGTGGTCATCCTGTGGCATTTTGGTGATAAGTAGTATCTGGTAAATGGGAAATACCCTTTTGGCTTTGTAAGAATTCCTCCAGAACTTATACCTTAAGGTAAAAGAATGAATTTTTGCATAATAATTTTATTGTTAAAATGTATGAACCAATCGAGGTTTTCACTTATATGCAGTCCAAGAAAACTAATGAAATCCATTCACACTATATGCGATCCTTACATACTAATAAGAGGGCTGCAGGAGGGGTTAATGCTTTATTATTATGAAACGTTCGGTATGTAGTTTAACTAATGTCAATTATATCTTGAGAGCATTGTTCTGGCAGCAGGGTAGAATATAGTTTACTGATTCATTAGCATTTGTGTAGAATCAACTATGTGTGTATTCATTCATGTGGATTAAAAAATGTACTTTAAAAACCAACCACAGTATTCATACCAAAGGTCAGTTTGATAGGTGAATAAATCTCATTATATATGTATCACCAATTTTAAATTGGTGATACATTTATAATGCCAAGTTTGACAATCAACCAGTTTTTGATTAATTTAACTTAATCATTTAGTTATGGTGAAGTAATGAATGTCCGAGTTTTAATTCCGTAGTAAGAGGAATACAAACGTCTCTATAAGACAGAAAATAATCTTGCATAGGTGCAATTGAGCAGGAGTGGATTTACTATAGTGGTAATAGGAATGAATTAACATTTTTCCAAGCCCATTGATTTTGGAAAAAATTTAAAATAAGTGTTTTAGAAAAACAGTGAGTATATAATCTTAATTGGGTGAATTTTAGTTGTGAAAAATCATGGATGTTGTTTTCGGCCGTTACTTGGTGGAAACGATTCATCGTAAGATAAATGACACACTTGGTTTTTCCACAATTTTTATTTTTCACTACCTAGGTTTCGACAGTCAAGTCATCTAGTCATCAATAAAAATTGTGGAAAAACCAAGTGTGTCATTTATCTTACGTGAAAAATCATGAAAATACCTTTGGCTTTCAGTTTCATTGATTTGGCTCCTGTATTGCAGCAGCTATTGTAAGTTTATATCATGTCCAATTAACCTTTAGCAACGATGTAGTTAACATGCTGTAAGTAATATGCTATTTTGAAATTTTACTTCGAATTCGTCAGCCAACATAGGTAATGGTACAGGATACTTATGGAGAGTATATTCCTCCCTAGGGCAAAGTGAGAAGGTGGTTTGTCCCCTCTTTGAGGGAACAAAGTTGCCAGTGCTATTGTGAAAGATCAATGAATAACTGGAAGAGCTCTATTATAAATATTGGAAAATCTCATTGAGTGCCACACACACATTGGTAATGTAAGAATTGCTACTCCTGAGCTGTTTCTGTGAAGTATATTCTGAGTCTGCTCAGGCCTGAATAACAGCGGTCACCCTTGTTCCAAGATATGAAGCGTGTTTGTCATCCTCCCTGAATCTGTAAAATTCCAGGCAGCATTGGGCCATGGCCAATGTTGAGTAAATATCATTTGACTGTTGTGAACATCGGCTGATATCCCCAATGCTCACCCATTATTGGCCCAGCATTGGTTTCCAGTGTTGGGGCAACATTAACTACCATCACTTGCACAATGTAAGCAGCCAAGGTTTAGCCAAAATAAGTCACCATGAGTTTGAGGCAGGCGGTGTTAGCTTTGGCAAGATTTTTACACATAAACTGGATAATATTTTTTATAATTAGTATTTTCACTCAATTCCGTTGCAGTAAACGTCGTTATTTTTGTGTAGGTTGTTTGCAGTGGTTTCAATCTGAGGAATTGTTATTTTTTAGTTCAACCAGCAATGCTAGTATTCATAATCATATTTTAAATTTTCTATCCTAGGAAATGTGAATACATATTTTTCCTCACCGCTTTATCTTTCCACATTCAGGAGACGTCCACGATTAACCAAATGGGTGGTAAGACTATCTCACATTATATAAATCACCTAACACCAATCTTCAAAGGAGGGGACAAGACACTTGTGGAAAATTGCAGACTAATAAGCATGACGTCAGTGTTCTGCAAATTAATTGAAAAAATAATTGCTATCTCTGGAATTTGTGGAAAAAAACAAACTGGGTATACATGTGCCAACATGGCTTCAGGAAAAAGCACTCATGCGAGACAATTATTAAGCTTCATCCAAGACATCGCAGATTCTATTGATAAAGGGTACTGAAGTGGATGCAATAATAATTGACCTGTCAAAAGCTTTTGATAAAGTTGGTCATGATCAGCTTATACTAAAGATGCAGCAATTGCCACTCCAAACTGATAGCAGAGTAATTTCTTGGGTCAAGGATTTCCTGAAGGGTCGATCTCAAAAGGTGAAAGTAAGAGAAATGTGTTCCACAGAAATGAAGGTAACATCAGGAGTTCCTCAGGGAAGTGTCTTAGGCCTGCTTTTTTTCTAATCTACGTAAATGATCTTTCGGACGAAATTAATTCCCATGTACAACTCTGCTGACGATTGTATTATTTACAGACAAATTGAGGAGAGTGACCACGCAGCCCTTCAAAATGATCAAAACAAAATGGCAATGTGGGTATTTATGAATGGGATGGACATAAATATAAATTAATTACTTTTAGTAATAAGGTAAATAGGACTCCTAGAGACTACAATTACTCAGGTAAACTCATCACAAAATGCGACAGTTGTTAGTACTTAGGAGTGTATCTAACCAAGGATTTAGGGTGGGAAATGAATGTGGAATACATGACAAAGAAAGCATGGAAAACAATGCGTTGGGTGATGAGAAACCTGAAGGAGAGTCATTCAGCTACAAAGGAAAAGGCATATAAGGCTCTGGTAATACCAATACTAGAATATTCTGCAATAGTATGGGACTTGTACGTAAAGGAGCAAATTAGGAAACTAGAGAGAGTCCAGAGAAAGGTGGCCAGATATGTACTAGGAAAACATAAGAGGGCTGACAGCGTGGCAGAATTGCTCAAATCTCTTGGTTGGGAGACATTAAAAACGAGAAGGAAAAGAAGCAGGCTATGCGGAATGTTTCACATACTGAAAGGAGGTAAAGCATGGGAAGACCTATCAAAGGAGGTGGATAAACCATATTTTATGGGCAAAAATGATCACTTACACAAGATAAAATGTTGGTCACAAAGAATTAATACAAAAAATTCTCATTTTTAAACAAATCAAGTTATGATTGGAATAGTTTACCTGCAAAGTTTTTGAGCCCTTTCATAGTACCATCAACATTTTTAAGGAGAGATGCAGGAAACATGTAATATAACAATTGTATTCTTCTCTAGGTTTTTAGATTATTTGTTTGATGATTGAAATGATCTTGAGGGGGCTGTGAAGGGATTGTTTTTATGTACGTTTTTCTTTGCATCGCTTTATTTTGCCTTCTTAAAACTATTTCCTTTTCTATATCCTGTCTTCCTTGCGATTTATGTGATTTTTTGTAATAAATGTTATGTTTGCAAGTAATTAGTTGCAATAATTTGTAAGTTTGTGATTAATATAAATTTATGTTACCACCTAACCAGATGGTCAACTTGTAACTACTGGATAATAATAACCATTAATGAGGCCTACTTAAGTATATTTATGGCAGTTTGGCTTGGGAATCAATTATTTAATTAAAAACAAAAATAATATAAAAACCATGACTTTATTTACGCAATTTCGTTTATACAAATGAATTATTTGAATAGTTATTTGGTTATTGTCGTTCCATAATCATTTTAAATATTGACCCTCGCGGACTCCAAGAACGCTGGGTAGGAGATAACAAAACAAGTGAACCGAAGTACTCGTATGCTGCTTATAATCGTTTTGTTTCGACTTAGGTTAGCATTAATATTGATAAATATAAGCTCTTTAGACTGGGAGCGAGGCTGTACATGGATGGAAGGAAGTTTAAGCTAAGAGGATGCTTAAAAAATATGTTTCAACTATTAGTTGGAAATAAACGTTACATGCTCGCTTCTGTTCCTCTTGGTTCATGCCATGCGGTTCGTTATATGGTTTTCACTGCTGATATAATATTTTGCTTTTAAAACTGTTCGTAGGACGTTAACCCCTCTTCCATGTTTTGGACGAATAAGCTACTGTGGACTACGCTGTTTTCAACTGAATCTTTCCCACATCTTTCCGTTACTGATCTTTCATTAATCCCCGATGTTTCTCTTTCCTTTCGTTACACCAGTCTTCATCTATGTTTTTTTCACGAAAACTATAATCTTTTGTATCAAGGTCTTCCTGTTCATCTGCTAGGATACATTTTGTGAAGGTGTCCACCTGAAGGATATTCTTATTTTTCTAATTGTCAGTGATTTTTTTCAATGTGTGTATAGAGCCAATTGTGGCGTTTTCTGTATTGTTCTCCCTCTCTGGCCCGTCCAAGTTTTTTTCTTTAAGTGATTTCGAGTTCTTCCATCATCATCTTCTTGTTCAGCATCAGGCATTCTGACAGATAAAGAGCTTTCTGGCGAATTACTGTTCTACGATGTCTTGAGTATGGCATTTATCGATATTTATTTCTTATTGTACATGTCTGCTTAGATGGTAGGCTATTTTCATTCTGTTGTCTCTTAATGTAATCGCTTCTTTTTTTTAAATATTGTGTTTGATTACTTCTTCCATGTCGTTAAACTTCGTTGTTTTTATAAATTGGCTATATTTATAGTTTTCATTTTCCTAGGGGTAGTTTTGATGCTTTTTTCTTTCGACGTTTCTTTGTTTTTCTCAAAAGAGATTCGAAGACCAATTTTGTCAGCTTGTTCTTTCAGCCTCTCTACTTGTTTGATGGCTGTTTCTACTGTTCCTGACAGGAGGACTAAGCGAAAGATAGGCAATCTACTGACAAATTAGTTTTTATAACCTAGTTTAATTCCTTCTGCATTTTGTTTTTCTTCATACATTTTCTCCAAACCCTTATCACTTTTCCCAGAGAGAAATTAAAAAGCAATGGTGAAAGTACATCTCCTTGTCTGGCTTCTCTTTCATTCATCATCTTTAATATTCTCATTTCATAAACTATTTCCATTCCCATCATAATTTCATGAGAATGTATGGTGCCATGAACTCTTTAAAATATGGGAAGTGGTACATTAATTTGGAAGGACTGGTAATTTATTTGGCTTATATTCTTTAGCACCTAGTGATTTTTAACAGTGAAAGTGCAGGAAAGTAGCAACAGTGAAACAATAGCTGAAATTAAGCTCAAGATTAGTCAGTGTGTGTGACCGTGAAGGTGGATGCAATCAGAGAAAGAAAAAGTTTTGAACTTACATGAATAAATCTAAATATGATGCGACAAGTTTTTTGATAGTACAGGAAATCCTGTAACTTAGGACCCTTGTGACCTGTAGCTGCCTCTAACTTCCTAACATAACCCTCTAACGAGGCAGGCTTAGGGACAAACAGTAAGTCATTAGGTACTGGGTAAGTAAATAGGCAATTAATATTGGGTCAATGTTGGCAGCCAATATTGGCTGAATAACGCAAAGCGTTATTATTTGATCATTGAGCCGATATCGGGTGCCAATGTTGGCCCACTATAAATACATCGGCTGCGGATATTGGCCCGATGTTATCCAATATAGTTTTGCTGCTTGGGATGACTAGACTTCGATGGCTTGGGGGACCTGAAAAGAACGTTTTCGAATACGACCTGAAGTCGAATTTGCTCATAAGGCAACGGATAATTATACAAATTTTTAGCTCGAAATCGTTACCATGTGCTTCAGTTAATTCAACATTCGTGAGAAATGATTTACAAGACGGTAATCTGGTAATTTGTCAGATGCCTTGCGTCGTGTGCTAACCTGGTATATCTCCGACGTCTATATTCTATTACACATCCAATTGCCACGTAGACTTCCGTACTGGTGTGATTTAGAAATACCTATTGTGACGATGTGATAAAAGGCAGCAAGTGACTCATTGCAATTAAGCACGCCTCCGGAAATATATAAACTGGATGAGGCTATTCGGAATCAAATTTTGCCGTAATTTCTTTCGTCTTTAAGCGCCAAGCATTTTCTTGATTACACTATCACAGAATGAAATACTGTATAATTTCATAATGATCTTTCATCACTCGTAATGAGTCAATCCGAGGATTGGTAAAGGTACCCCAGGTAATGCCAGTTCTCTTGCCTTTCCTCTTTACTAATCTAAACTTCTCAGCCTCAAAAATGCCAACTTGTGGAAATAGCAGTAATTATTTGGTGTTTGAAATAAGTAAAGATTTAGAGAAATGAGTGAAATGGATCAAGAGGACATTGCTAATATCAACAAACTTAGATACCACATTGTGAGACACGAACTGTCTGTAAGAAAGGAGAGTAATGAATTAAAACCTAAAATGAAAAATCTTTGCAATAGGAAGTAGGTAACAAAGAATATGAACCTAAGGATTATTGAAGAATTTTGTAACCTATTCGAGAGAATAATTTTTCATTTCTGATTTCATTTTCATATTGAACACGAATCCTGATGATTTGGTGGCTGGTTTATCGGTAAACTTTCCCGCAAGTCCATTAATCTTTGTTAAGTCCTTATATCTCGTCATTACATATTTTTCGTTCAACCTCAGGGCGTGGTGTCAAATGTGAATAATATTAACGCACCAACACGTGGAGAACGCGAATGTCTTTACTATTTCTTACTCTTCCCATTTGCAATCTGATTTCTGTATTGCCAACATTTGGGTACAATATGCTATCAAAATAGTGAGCTCCAGAGCCCTTGGTTGCAATTTAGTTTTTCTGATCTCGTGTCGGAACATATTTGCAATTACTTCGCAAATGGCCTCGCTATACAAATGATGCTTCCCAAGTTTATCGCCATCGTAACGACGAAGAGAATAAAAAATATGGCTTGATGACTGTGTGCACTGACAAAATGTGATAATGGAACGAACCCCCCTATAATTTGTAATTCTTTCACAATTGTTCTCTATGAAAATATACAAGGCATACGTGGTTCGATGGCTGTTTATAAACAAATGACAAATATTAGGTCGTGTCACTGTCTGATCGCGCCGGCTCAATCGAGAGTGTTTGCGTCTCAGAGGCGGCGACGGCCGGTCAGACGGGAGGAGGAGAGGGAAAGGAGGAAAGCGAGGTTGAAGTTATTGATCGCGCATTTTGTGACGACTAACCTCTTTCCAGTACCCTCCCTCTCGAAATACGCACCCCTCAATTAACTCAGACAGCATCTCACGCACCCGATGTGTCACGCACGCCCATCTTTTTACATACCGCAAGGGAGAAACTGCTCGGTACCACCACAAGTTACGTCGTCAATGCGGTCAAGCAGACGACGGTCAGGGTCTTGTCTCCCGTCTCATACGCCGCCCGCGCTCCAGCTCTGCGTCGCCGCACACCGTTCTTGCAAGCCAGTCAATCGGGCGCCATCGATAGATGCGGTTGTAGGTGTGGCTTGAATTCTGACCGAACTTATTTCGACTCCCGGCTGAGTCACGCGCCTGTGGGAGTTACGTCAACTACACCGAATCCATTTTAACTACTGATATCCCCTCCACGCCCAACGTCACCAGAATTCTTAGCCGAATTCCCTGCTTCGACTGAATTCCTTTTGAAATTCGTTTTCAAACATGAGGATTTGCTGTTACATCAGATAACATGGTTATTGATGGGATAGTTATTTATGTAATGACGCCATCGTTTCGATTGTTGTATGCTGAAAACTGAGAGCATTAACTAATTTTCCTCTCCTAATAACCATTCCTGGCCAATTAATGAATAATAGACGGCATGGCGTGACTGTAGTTGTAAAAATGTGGCACCCCTAGAGTTAATTCAATATTTAAAGTGCTCCCATAATTGGATTATTACTTAGTCTGCTTTGTTAATTCGGTTTGGTGAGACCTTATCGACAGATCTGGCACACGTGCCATATTGGAAGGCGGCGTGCTTCGTAAAGATTTCGGCAGCGAGTTATTCAGCACCTCTTACGCTCTCATGATTGGGCCCGAGCCTTGCTTCGTCCAATCTATCCCACACAACATTCACGAATCGTCCCAGCCCCTCCCCCAACAGCGTCTTCATCCCCTGAGAGGGGAGGGGGGTGAGGTGAGATTGGCGGCAGGTGTGGAGGGGGACGCTGGTGGGCTTAAAGGCGGTGACGTAGACGAGCCAAGGCAAACACACGAGGGGGGCGGTGTCCCAGTGGCGGGTTTGCCAGGCGGTGGATTAGTCTGTGCGATAGATGGAAGCGAGGAGGCCGGCGGCGGCGCTTGTGCTTTCTATTGTGCTGGCAGTGAATTGTGCGAGGACATTGGCGTGGTCAACATGAGTTCGGACCCGACCGACATACGCGCCCGAGCGTACCAACTGTGCCGCGAGTACTTGCACGGTGCTTGGAGGAAGATCTCCCCCGAGGAGCTGATCGTTAGGAAAGTGAGGTGAGTCGAATCGCATCCTTTCCCCCGCGTGTGTCATGCCCGCTCCTGGGTCAAGGCCTGCCGAGCGACCCC
The DNA here is from genome assembly GCA_011762765.2 of Rhinocypha anisoptera. Lineage (NCBI taxonomy): Eukaryota > Metazoa > Arthropoda > Insecta > Odonata > Chlorocyphidae > Rhinocypha > Rhinocypha anisoptera. Next base: position 7,314 of record WURS02434701.1, on the reverse strand, counting down.
CGGCGTGAGCCCTCCTTATCAAGCAGGTCGGCCCCTTTCTTGGGATCAGCGTCGCACTACTCTCTCCACGCCCCAGACCGTTTGTTCGCGGAACAGTCCACGGACATAGTAAATGGGGTTCGAATGGGAAATTGCACCCGGTTCAATAGTCATATAAATTGCGTAGGTGTTTATCTGCCGTTTGACTTCACTTCATCTTTCCGAGCAAAATGTGGGCCACTCAATAAATGGCTCATTCTCAGCCTTGGGTGATTACCACTTATTAAAAATTCGGCAAACGTGGCAACTCTTTTTGGTCGGAAGCTGCATGTTACACGGTGAGCACGTATAAAAATGGTTATATTTAGGTAGCATGGTGTAGTTGAAAAGAGTTTACTTAACAACTATTTTATTTTTGCATAAACAATGTTTGTAATGGCTTTTTCCGCTTCTTAGAAGTGCTATAATTTAGCTTATAGATTAGCTTGTATTTTTACGTAAAAGTGATTTCTTTTATCAGTGAGACTATTTCGTTCAGAAGCAATCCTCGAGGTGATTACTACGGTTATGGCTGTTTTATCATGACACTACTTAAGTTACTACTTGTTAAGACACGCCCATTTTACTCGTTCACAGTGAAGCGGTGATAAGAATTAATAGTTATAGGTCAGTTGAGTTGTGACATCGCCCTATCCAAGCCATCGTCGGCATCGATTATCCTTCTGTAATAACATAGATAGTAACAACGTAGTCTCCACATGAAATATTGAGCAGTTGACTTCTCATCTTCAAATTCGCTTTCGTTCTCTAATTTTGGTGGACATTAAACGATAACATGTTAATAGTTTGTCCTTCAGTTCAGCTGTTCGTGAAGGAACAGGTGAATTATTTGTTCGTAGCTCCAGTCTCGTGGCTTAATCGAGATGGAAATAAATGTTTCATGTTAATGAGAGTGACTAGTTTCAGTAAATTGATTTATGTTCAATGATTCATTTGGATTCGTATTCGACAAAAATATTTCGATGTTTTTTAAAAAAGTTATGTAGCTGATGTGGCTACATAAATAATATATAATCACAATCGATGAGATTTTTGAGTAATGGAAACGCGTAAGTTAAATATTAGGCTAGGAGGGCATAAGTTGGAGGCGCCTAAAAATTAATTTAGGCAGAATCTTAAAGGAAAACGGATATAGCGGCATGGACGTTTAATAATTCTGTCAGTAGAGAAAGTATTTACGCAAAGAAGGGAATTGATGACAGGAACCTTAAGTGTAGGCGCAAAGGAAATTTAGTTAAAAGTAATGAGAAACGTAGCCCTGTCTGGTTCGGTAACTTAATCCCTGGGTAGGAAGATTCGGACAGATTGAAGGCTACAGAAATGTGGGTGTGGCGAAGAATGGAGAAAGTAAAATGGACAGAGAGAAAAAAACAAACGTGGAAGCAAGGGGAGGAGAAATGGTATTTGGGGAAAATCCGAAGAAAGCAGAAAGGACCGAAGGAAGTGCATGAGGTAGCTGGTTTGTTGATGATTGTACCCGTGATTCGTATGCGACAGAGAGAAGAGCATAATTGGGATTTTACTTAGAAGGATGGGGGGAGGAAGTAAGTAGAGAAAAAGACCGAAATGGAGTAGGGCGGGTTGCGTCCGTCCTTTGTGGATTTCATTAAAATTCCATCCTTAACTGGTAGGCTACAAAACATCATTATAAACAATATTTATCTTCTTTTATGTGTAATGCATTTATTGAGAGACCTATGTCTGAATTCCCTCTTTCAATATCACTCGTAACGCATAATTATTGATCGTTTAGAGGTCGTAAAAGAGAAAATACCCAAATGGTTGGCAAATACTATCCAAATACCAAACAAAAATACAGATTTGTTCTTCTTTAATCCATAGGGGCCGATTTGACTATTTTGATGTTGAACTCATTTCGATGGAGGACATTGAGTATTTGAAATATTCATATAATTAGATTATTATTGGATTTGATTTACCCTACGGCAACCTTTTGGTCAAAAAATTTGGTAAGACTGTAAATAAATGCAATCTAATAATGTGCAAGAGAAAGTTTTTCTTTAAATCATTGACGAGAATTAGAGTTAGTAGAAATCAAATAGATGTTGTAACTTTGATGTATTTCCACAGAAGAAAAAGATTACACAACCGGTTTCGGGCGAATAATCGTAATCTGGTCTGATTTTGATTTAATTTATTTTTACCTGGACGGGATTGGGCTATTCAGCCCACTCTTCCCCCGGTCCAGGGCTCTTTTCAAAAAGTATACATACATTTTGTTAATGGTATATACATTCCAATGGTAATCAATTCGTAGGAGGCAGGGGTCTCATAATACAAATAATTTTCTTGTCTTATACTTGAAGGGAGGAAATTGTACAGACTGGGAAACCTCGCTCGGAAGGAGCCGTTCATTGTCGTTTTTCCGTGATGGGGAGACTGTTATTCCACGCTGCGCGCTTCCCGTCTTTGCACCTCCCTTAGCACATGGATGTTACGGGCCAGGAATCCCGGTTGCTGCGTCCGAAGAATTTTTAGACCTGTCGTTATGCAGTGTAACTTCCTTCTACCTTTAATTTTGAGTGTATTTGTTCTTTCGTAAACGGGGAAGAGGTGTTCCCATATTCCTGGCCGGAACTCTCAGCGAACACAACAATTTCGCAGTACCTGAAGGCGCCTCCTGCTGCACCTGTCATGTCTGTCAGGGGCAGCAGACTATAATCTATGGTTGGTTGCAAGAGGGCCTTCGTTAGTTTGAAACGTCTGTGTTGGGGAACGATACTGCATGACCAGATGATTATTCGATTATTCGTTCGAAACCGGTCGTGTGTAATTTTTTTCTGTGGAAATACATCAAAGTCACAACGTCTATTTGTTTTCATTATTGAATTCCAGCAGGTAACGACCTCCTCGGGGAATATTATTTAGAGTTAGTAACTTGTAATTTATAGGTTTGAGTTTAAACTCCACTCGTAACTGACTATATTAATTTTTAAAAAAATTGTTACTATTTCTGAGCATCATTTATGATATTAAGATTACTATAGAAATATTAGTATACGGTACATACATAGGTAACCTAAAATGGGTAAGACTTTGTAAATACTCTGATAATGTACAAGGTAACATTTTTATATAAATATTTGTTATTTTTAATAGAGTAGTAGAGGTAGAAGATTGTTCACGAGGATTGATTTCATTTTGTCGGCACATTGTTGAAAACACTGCCGACAAAATAAAACGATTGTTGGGTTCCGCTCTATTTTACTCTCATCAACACGGAATTATAATATTGCTATGCATATATACATATTGCTATCAATATTATATACATATTTATAGCTTTCGTAGAGTTAAAGTTGGTACATTCGCGTATATGCATAGCTGAAGTTTCTTGATTTCTCGAAATTCTCTTTCAACATGGCCATGGACATAAGTTATAAATAGTGAATAGTATGACGGCGAATCACGAGACTGTGGTAGGTAAAGATATCTCACGATTGAAAGAGAAGTGTTTACACATTCCTTCCCTCTTACTTTAAGAATCAGAGATATTCTCTCAATTGCATACATATCGAGATGAACTACTAAATACATGAGATACATTCGTCATAAAGATGAAGCCTGTAATTCTAGAGGATTGTTAAGAATATTCGCTCACTTAATTGATATTGGCCTTGAGGGGAATACATATTCAAGTTTAATATTTATATAATAGCTGAAATAGCCTGAAAAGTTTGATTCGTAGGTTTTCGTGGTGTCGTCATGATGATCAGTACATAATCGGGTTCTTCGTCCGCGTATATGTTTTCTGCTTTATTTCAATAAAAGCGGACGTAGAACCCGACAATGCAGAGATCAAGCTGAAAAGATTATTCATATCTCCAAAGATGACATCGAATGTTGTGTGTGTACAGGAATATTCATATTACAGAATTGAAGTACTAATGATGATGACAGGTATGTTCACAGACATGAGATAATGAGAGATTTAAAAAAATAGTTGTGTGATCAGGCCAAATAATTGGTGAATGATCCGTGGCTCGAATAAGTAATACTCAGTTAAAAGTTTTGAATGTCTTTATGCTCATTATATAGACTCTTCTTGCGCTTGATCGCTAGTTCGTGAAGGCTTTCTGTGTTAATGCTTAGGCAATTGTAGTACTTGGGGACGTTTCACAGTGAGGCTTATCAAGACAAGTCATTTCACTGATAAGCGGCACCTTCAACTGAAGCTGGCTTTGAGCTCTTCCGGAAGTATTCCTCCTTAAACTTCATTAAGGTATTTCTTAGATCCACAAAAATTGTTGCCTATGCCCACTAGGTCAAGACTCATCAACCGTGAACTTGCTGGTTGGTCTCTGGTTGGTCAGCGACGAAAATTTCCCATAATGTTGATCGGCATGGAGTCCAACATATCTTGATTTCTCACATATTCCAGCATAACACACAGGCTAGCGGAAGTTGACAAGACTTGGGCGTTACCACTCTGATGAGGTACATGAATTCAAAATATGAAATCATTCAATTTGAGTTTTCATCCACTTCAGTTGGGACCATCCATATAGTAAATTGCTTATAATATTTCTCCAGCTTCATGTTCAAAGTTTCATTTCTCGAGACTAAAAGACAATTTTCAATGCACTCCATGTTACTAAAAGGCTTGTTTTAATAGTAATTATTATGTTAGGTACAAAGTAAATACTTTCATAACAGGTGGATGTTCTTTCTAATAAATTATTGTTAATGCTTATACCATAGCAATTTTCGTCTCTGAGCAACGGATCACTATTGATTTTTGAGCATCTTCAAGGTCGCAGTTCCAAAATAAGTTTTCGTTGTCAAATTTAGTTTAAATATATTTTGCTGTTTTTCTAGCTGTATGATTCATTCTTAAATGAAAATTACAACCGTCTCTTCTTGGAAAAAAATTAGTTTTCATGAGTGCTTGGAATTGAACTGCAGTGAAGTTGCTCTCCGATTATTTATCAATTTCAAACTTTTATCTCTAATGCTAATCTAAATCAGATTCCTACTTGACCACTTGACTACTTGAGCGCATTTATACTTTTATAGAATTCTTCTAATTAAGAATTATAGCTTCATTCGAGAGATTTGGTCCGAAAGAATCGCGTGATAGTAATGCATCATTGTACATAGTCCATCCCTTGAGCTAAAGCGGATAGAGAGCAGGGAATGTCTCCGGGTAGATTTGAAATGATTATATAGGCATTTATTCTTCGTCGGTTTGTCGAATATGTTCTATTAAGGCCTCGACAGTCATGAAAGGTTCCCTAAAAGCACGGCGCATTGCCGTGCCACCCACTCTTCGCATCGATCGCTTAAACGTTTCTGGTTCATTGAAACGTTCTTTCGAATATCCATTAATAGTTATCCCGGCATTGGAATAGATTTCTTTTCTTTTTCTTCCGTTAAAATTCATGGGAATCCTAAAATAACGCAATTTGTATATTTTTGTCACAAAGTCCTACTTTGGAAGAATCGTTTGATAATTGGTTTTACTAGGTTCATATGCATTTAGTTCTTAATGAGAAATATATCTTCCAACACGAATTACGTAGTTTCATATCAATTGTGGAATTGTAAACTATTAAGGACAAAGGGAATATTGCCATCTCTTTTTCATTTATATTGTTCAACCCTTTATCGCGTCTCTTCAGCACAGGCTGTGGATGGCAGGAGAATCGGTGAGAGAGTTCATGGTGGGTACGCAGGGGGAAATGACTTCCAGTTCAAATGAATTGTGACTGACCGTCGGATTATTAAAACATTACCTGAAATGTATGGGTTTGACTTCTTCCTGGGGTCATTATTTGGTTAGAACCGAAGCTCACTCGCGGCGTTCCCATTCGATGGAGACCGGAAATGATAATCTAAATCTAGAATGAACTTCCGTGATGTAATGGGGGCTTTTTACGAACTTCGAATTCCAAAATTCATCCGATGGTAGTGCGTCACCGTGGAATACAATTTGACATAATTATACGTACACCGATGATGTGACGTTGTTGTAGCAATCGCTTCGGAACAGGCTTCAAAGATCATAGGTGGCTTATTTTAGACTGCACCACCCTTCTAAAAATGTTTGCTAGGATACGGGCGCATCCTAGGCTTAGCAAACTTGGTGATGTAAACTAACTCGCTACCGCGTTCTTGGACTTGTATTAATTCAATGACTCCCCTGAAGTGGTCTAGAGAGTGGGACTTCTAAAATTAAACAGTTGGTTAGGATATTTTTGGTATGCGAGAGCTCCATTCAAACTGGCGAACGGATTGGATGAGTACCAAAGGAAAAAAATCCACTCCGTCAATCTGATCCGTGGATGGATGTGCTACGATAGCCGGTTGTGCATGTATACACGCATACTCCAGGTATAATTTTAGGCTTAACCTTTGCGAGGAAAGAGTGATAGGAAAAGAACTGCGTCGTACTTAGTGAGAAAATTATAAGGCAATACTGCATTAACAAGTTCCATTAACATTCTCCGCTGAACCAAAATGGTGTAAGAGTGATGACCAAAAAAGAAAAAAAATATTGACTCATAGTCAACTTTTGAAGATTTGTTTTTGGTTTTACAGTAGATGAGGATATATGTCACTCTGGAAACAAAACTCTTTTGCCGATGGGATTGTGTGAAAATTATTCTCCCTCTACCATTTGCAGTCTGTCACGGAATTCTGACTTCCCGAAATCGGGTTAAATAAAATAGACTGCCATAAAGGGGTAACCCTAACATAGATGCGTATTATGAATAGGCAAATGAATGAAACAAAGTGAAAGAAGTTCAAAACAATAAAGAGAGTGCTAATCGATGGTGTGAACTCAATGGAAATGCATTATGTCGAGAGCTTGGTGGCCTGTCTTCATTTTTACCATGGCGATTTTTTGACTAGTGATCCCAATGATGAGTCTGAAGTAGATGTTTCATAATCCCCGACTACTTTCACATGACGGGTCTATTTCGATGACGTTGTGTGCGGCTCCCAGTGACATTTTTAACTTAACCCCTCAAGGCGGTCAAAGAATTCCCGCTCCTACCCCCTTCTCGCGGTATTTAATTTCGCAAAATCTCCGCGTCGCGTACGATGTTGTTTAATGTTTTCTGCATCAGTTAAATTCTAATGGAATATCATATAAATTGACATTGTAAAATAAACATACTTTATGTACTTGATTAATAATTTACTTACTCTTTATGGTGAGGAACCCAACTTTTATGCTCCTGTTAATCCGATGTTTTTTGAAAATTCCTCTCTGTATGGTAAATCTTGAAGCAACCTTCCAAGCAAAGG
>WURS02434700.1:0-70524 GCA_011762765.2 Rhinocypha anisoptera | reverse complement strand
CGGCTGAGGCGAAACAGTGGCTCCAAGCTGTCTCAGCGCGTCGGATCGCACATACACACACACACAGAGAGAGAGAGAGAGAGAGAGAGAGAGAGAGATCACTCACTATCCACCACTACCAGATCGAGTGGCGTCGGCTGCGGCAACGCCACCTTAAATCCTGAGAGAGCGAAAGCAAGAGCGAGTGCGAGAGTGTGAGTGGTGGCGAGACGACATCATCATCATCATCACTCGATATCAGTCGATTGAACAGTGAAAGCGCGCGCAGACGAGGCGTCGAGAGGCAGAAACAGTCCGCGGCGGTGGCGTCGCCGACTGGCACTTCTGGCTATATGAAGGCGCCCGCCTGAGAATATTGGTCTCATTTGTTGCCTGTGTTCACTGCCAGTCACTCGGCTGCGTTGTGCTCTGCCAATGCGGCACCAACAGTGACTTCGACTCGGCTCGTCCGGCTCACCGCGGACAGTGTGAATGACCCAAGAGCGTCAGTGCCACTGGTGCTTGCCAACTGAGCCCAGTCGCCGGTTTGCCTGGCTCCCAACCAGCCACGCTACTCTTACTGTACACTTAGTGGAGCTCTGGTAATTGACTGCAACCAATACTAGCAAGCTATCCCGGCACTTCGAGACTGGCCATCAACATCGGTGCTGTCAGCAGTGACGCTTACTGCATGGCAATTTGATCCATACTTCACCGGCATTGGCCTGGTGTTACTTGCGCGCTCTCCTTGACTGCTGTTGTAATTTCGGCAGAATTTCCCTTCTCATCGGTGTCATCGTCGATAGATTGCCCCACCACTTGGTAAGTCCATCTGTACAATGCTATTTTTGAATTCTGTAAAGGTCATGGCAGAGTGCAAGTGATATCACTCGAGGAGTGAAGCTAAGGTAGAGTTGGTTTGGTGAGAGAGGCTCGCCGACGTGTGTGTGCTCGCATTAATGTGACCTTTGTGCGCATCTCCTCCTCCGACTCAATCTACTCTTACATCTCATGGTCATATTCTCCGTTCTCATTCTCAACGCTAGTTAACATAGGCTACATCTTAAGTCAAAGTTCGCGACGGAGACGGCGACGTTGTCGGGTCATTTATTCGACTCGCCGAGTGGCGCGATCAGTGGCACTTGTCGATTGCGTCGCATTAGCGAGTAAAAGCACAATTGAGAATGAGCCACTGGTCTATCGCTAGTGACTGATAACGAGGACTCGTTGTTGATTGTCTCTACACACAGCACTCATTTGTGTGCTGGACTTGTTGCACTGGCAATGGTCTTGGAGTATCACGGATACTGGCAATGAGATCACGGCCATTCTAAGCAACTTGTTGCTCCGTGCTTAGTGTCATTTTGTCAAACGTTTCGCCTTATAGGTCTTAGTCGGTAGCGCATCACTGGATGTAGTGTCTTGGGTGATGTCGCACCAAGCGGGAGCTATCTTGTCTGTCGGGAGTGGTCAATAAAGAGAGTGGGCAAACTGGCTCGACCAGTTGTCCCTCTCCCTTTGTAGGCACTACTTGCTCTTTTCCGACCACTAACATGGCTCACCGTCACAGTTTGTGCAATGTACCATCCGGATCCGGCGTCGTCTTGTAAGCACCATCACGGACAGCAATGGGTCGAGCTCGCTTCACCTGTCCTCGCGATGTTTTCCGCCGTGCCAAGCTATTGTGTCAAAGTGGCTTGGCTCGATTTGTCCACGCACTAGCTTGCACCACCGTTCGAGCATCCTCCATTGCAACAAGCATGCCATTGACGCCACTGACCTGCAACCGGGGGATTGTTGAATGAGGCCAATTTGCTCTAGCATAACCATCCTGGTCCATCTCTAGTGCGGACCTTTCGTATTTGCCACAAACTTGCCTCCCCTCAATGCCACTGAGACTTCATCTCACCAACTCGCTCTGGTCTGTTGGCACTGGTCTTGGCGTATCCGGCAATTGTATTGTATCCAGCCAGATCTTCGGCTAAGCTGCGTCCGGTGTGAAGTGTCTCGCTACTCGCGCCACTTGTTCGTTTTTTCACTCCCGGTGACTGGGCGATATTTTAGGCTTTTGGGTGGAGATAAAGCTAGAGTTTCTTTTTATTGCGATGGCGCCCATTGTTCTACTTCGGCTCTGTTCTATTTTAGCAAACATCAAGAGAAAGAGAGTGAGGGAGAGAGAGAAAGAGAGCACGGACTCTCATTGAAACTCTTTATCTCTAGCTGCTGGCGTCAGATTGTAAACTGGGCGCGTAAACAAGCATAATGAGCATCGTGCTCAAAGCCAAATGAATTCACGCCCTTCAGATGCTTACCTAAGGCAGTGATGGATTGAGATGACAACACATTTAGCAATGGACAATGACCAGTGGCTGACCGCTCGCCGGAAGTGAGCCTCCCCCGCGACACTGTCCACCTTCTTGGTCAACTCGGAGCGCCTTTACGCGAGTTTGTATCTAAACTTGACCTTTCACCGTTAGACCGGATCTTGCGGTGACACGTCTCGAGTGGAACTAGTCGAGACTTGCCGGTGCGCAAAGGTTGAGGTCATTATAATCTCATCAAAAGTGTGAGTGAGGAGCACGGTGCCAAAAGACGGGAGCCGGCCAAGAGAGCAACTGTGCACTCTGGGCGGATGTGCCGCAACAAAGACCTGCCGCGCCGCCTGGCCACGTGCTGCTTGGTCTTACGGCAAGTGTGGTGGTCTGGCGAGAGGAAGCGCGCACTTCCCTCCCGACGTGCCTTACCTTGTCTTACCTTACCTGACTGGTTAGCATTAAGACGTCGCCACTCGATGTTGACTCCACTTGCCTGACCAAGTGGCGCACTGTGTCACTAGGTCTATTTGTCTACCTCCACTCCACTGTCAGACGCGTGCCTTAAGAAAGATGTCTTGCCACTTTCGCTTGGCTCCACGCGGCGCGAATTCGCGCTGTGTGTTTGCATCCGCCGAGGTGCGGCACTATGAGCGATCTCTATTTACCCACATCTTACACATCTTAGCGTGGCAGTGCCACTTAACTCGCGCCTCACTTGCGCTTTCTTTGTAGGCGAGCCATATTTAGACAAGTTGAGTTGCGTCACCACAACAGCTCAGGTTTTCTGTCATCTGCAAATATTTGGGTGGGCAGTGCGAGTGACATTACAAGGTTTTCTCACCCGATTGCCCGGCTGGCGTCGGGCCGGACATGCGCCAGACCCTAACCGGAGAGCTGTCTTCAAGTATTATAATGCTTGGCGTGTTATCCAAGCTTTGCCACGCCCAGTGCTGCCGGTAACCTTGAAGCAACTGATTTCTGCGATGGATTCTTTTACTGACTCCGCTAGTCATTCCGCTGTGCCTTAGTGCGCCTCTAGCCGGGAACAGGAAAGGAGCGGCAGGGCTTGCAGCAAGCCTAACACCGTGCGTCTATTTGCATTGTGCACTTCAGCATCGCCGCGTTGGCAGACTACGTATTGGCTTGTTTATGACGCGACTCGCCAAGGTCGCGTGCGGCTCACTGACCACTGGGTGCTAAGTCGATGCTGTGTTGACACCATCACCGCTTTCTGGTTCATGAACCTGCTGCTCACACCGGTGACCACTCGACACCGGGCATTCAACTCGTACCATCGCTGGTTCGATTGCTCCTTCTGGTCGAGTTAGGTTATTAGCTTGGGTGTGCGATTGCGGTACGATGCACTTAGTGGCCGGATGCGAGTACGACAACAAGAGCGGTGCTTAGGACAAACAAGCCTCCATTGGCATGAGATACCCTTTCGATAAAGAGCACCATTCGCCTGAATGGAGTGCAGACGAGCAATTGATTTGTCAATGGACTGTATGGGTCTACTCGGCGTCAGTGGAGTGGAGGGTCAGTGAGATGACTCAACTTGACTCAAGCCCATTTGTCGCCACCGACACCAAATCGACTCAGGAGGCGACACACCCAATTCTAATGAGCTTTCGCACTCGATTGAGTTGCTCGACTCGGTTCCGTTAATCAAGTGTGGTGGCCACGCCACTCGTTCCGGTGGCATCGGATTGTGGTCTAAGCGGCTTCGAATGACTTCTAATTGGATCATGCTCTCTCTCTCCCCGGGTCGGTGGCATCGTCTATGCTCGGCGTGCGCGCATCGACTCCTCCCTCCATTATTCAGTATTTGTTTGTTTGTTGATTTGCTTCATTTCAATTGGCCTCCCGTTTCCGCTACGCTACCCAAACGGTGTCACTGGCCAACGCCGATTACCTAACGGCGCATGGCGAGCCTCGCATGGTCGGCTCTCTTCCCATTAGCGCCCTTTTCCCACGCACCCACTGACTTGACTCGATTCTTGTCCGGATCTTCCTGTACCTCTCCTTTGTCTTCGCACGCATCGCTTAGCTCTGCATGGTGAGTTGGAGTGTGCTTGGTCTGCTCGCATTCCCATCGCGAGCACGTGTTGATTGGCCCACAGGCTCGCCTCACGCGGCGGGTCGGCAGCCAGGCAGAGGTATACCCGATCTGACTTGATGACCATCGTCCAATCCGTCTGACAACTGTCTGGCCCACTCGCTGTCTCGGTCCTTGTCTGGCCTAATTGGTCCCACTCAGTTAGCACTTGTCTGGGTGCGAGCGGTCGATTGGTTTCGCTTCGTTTGTTTGCCCTGGCCTCACTTCTAGCTCATGTCTGCGGGGCTAGGGTTAGCCTATCGCTATACCGATCGCTCCTTTCCTCTCGGAATAACTGACAGACAGACTGACCAATTGGAGTTTTATGTTATGGTCAAACACGCGTACTCGTGTTAAGCACGTTGCGTCACCGAGAGACAATTGGATCTGATAATCGGTCAACTTTGTTGCAAACTATCCATTTCAAACAAGCGGCCATAGCGATTGTTCTCTTTGGTTGTTAATTGCAATTATCAGTCAAAGCTGGTCGTTAGATTGTGATAAGAGATGAGACGGGAATGAGGAGCAATGCCGGTGCTCAGTGGCCATTGGCAAGCGTGCTGATTAGATGCGAGGCTCTACTCGTACCCGCTGATTGCGTCACATGCACATCATCATCACCAAGCGCCATCATCATTTGTCGGGAATCGTGTGATTAAATTTAAACTCTGCTTAAAGCAAATCCATGGATTGGCAGTTACTGTTGTTGACCGACCCCTGGGGTGTTCACCGTCCCCGGGAATCGAACGAGATTGTTTTTCCCAAAAAGTTTGTGAGTTATTTCTATTGGATTCGTTGCGGAAATTGAACTGTGCTCGAGTCCGCCTAGATAAACTCGGAACTGGCTTGTGAGTAAAGGCATGAGCATATTGTGCCTGCTGTGCTGACTTGGCCAATCTCAGCTGGCCAATGCTGAGTACACATTGGGCGACACAGGCAACTTGCCCAACTTGGCTTTATAGAGTCAGTTCTTGGCGCCAACCACTAAGATGAGTTGAAGACAGTGGGAGGAGTTGGGAGCAAAGCTTCTTCACACGAGATCGACTTTGAGGCAAACGGTGAGTGACTAAGACTGCGCACTAAGCGTCTGGTGCTATGTGAGTGCCGAGAGCGTGATTGCAATATAATCGATTGTGCAATGCGAAAGGATTCGGCGCAAAACTGAGCCAGAGGTGAGACGAGAATGAGCGCACGCGTAGCCACACTGAACTGTGCACTCGAGCTTCCGCCTTGAGATTCGCGCCAAAGTCGATCGAGTCGCTTGGGAGCAGCCGAGCTTGTCGTGGCTGCTCATTCCATCCGCTGAGAAAGTTTCACCTCTGTGATGACTTTGTCTTCTTGGGCACTTCTTGGTTACGCTTCGCTTCAGCCTGATCTGAGATGAGCTGGGTGTTGCTAACTTCCGACGCCCAAACAACCTCAAAGAATTGACGGTTCCGTTTCTTGTTTGACAAAAACAAAGGCATTGTGGCGAAGCATTGTGTTATCATCTCGGCAGCACTAGGGGTCGACAAGCACGGTGGACACGGTCAAGTTGATACGCGCATCTGTCAAGGGCGCTCAATGCCCGTGCTCGGCATCACTCGACCATTACCATCGTAGTGGCATATGTGGCAGGGACTTTGCCGCCACGGCGCGCGACCTTGCCATTCTCATTACGTCCGCTAATTGCAGACGACAAGACCTCACCTCACTTAGTTTCGCCTTTGGGGTGACACCGGAACCTCCGGCACTGCCTTGTCTCGGTCATGCTTGAAAGCACACTCACTGCGCATGCTTTCACCAAAGTACCGTTATGCCTTCCGGACAGTAGCTAAGAATGCCATTCAAACAAATTGGAGCCTAAAGAGTTTACTCACTCATTTTCATAGTATTATTTTTAAGTTGAATATTAAAAATACGGCAATTCTAAAAATAATTTTCTCTGTTTCCATTCAAAAAAATAAACCTATGAACAGTTTTCTTTAAAAGTTTATTTAACTTTGCAAATTTCTTAATCGAATTCTTTTAGCCAGATTTTACCTTTTAATATTTTAAAAATTTGCTTGGTAGAATTTATAATAATAGAATAATATGGAATAGCGTTGACAAAGCAAGACCACTAAGTCTGAGTTTGTGTCATTTCAGAGTTGGACCGACACTCCGCCCTAGGTGGCGGTCTCACCGAGTAAGTCAACTGCGGATAATTAAAATCATCCCTTACTTAGACAAATTATTGTTGAACCACCCCCAGCGGCGTTATTGCTCCAGCTACCAGACCTCGACCCCGACGGAGAACAAGCACTCGCTGGCCTCGGGTGCCCGAGTCTTCCCATTTTCTACCAAACAGACCAGACTACTACAGACCATCTACAAGTCGTAGTACTGTAGGCTACGGAAGTACCCGTGATTTTCCCTACCGAGCGCAAAACTTAACCAGCACCACGGATTCCTACCTGAGCCACCCATTCTCACCCAACTTATTTAGCCAGTCAAGTCAGTTGAAAGGTGCCCTCTACTCCTCGCCTGGTGGTGGAGGGGGCGCATCACTCAGCACCCCTTGGTTCCGTGCTGTCCGAAGTGCACTTAACAAACCTCCAGTGATCAGTCCTCATTACTACGACACAAGTCACTTTGGCTTTTCACCGCAGCCTCATTACCAGCAACAACCACAGCATTCTTCAAGTCAGTTGAGTCCTGGGTCCGAGGGGCGTAGTCTAGGTGTGAGCTCTCGACCACTGTCGGGCATGCCGCATATGTCACAATCGCCAATCAGTACGCATCTTTCGCAGGCGGCCAACTCGAAGCCAGTTAAGATGAAGCGCACCCGGCAGCGTGTCGACGCCGGAGAGCCGCGCAACAGCTATGCCAGCATCGCCAATTTCTCCTCTCGAGGTGGCTACCACGGATACAGCGGGCACAAGTATGGCTCCACTCAACTACTCTCTGGCAACACTCCTCCTGGTAGTGGCGGCGGCAGCGGTGGCGCTCTTCATCACAACCAACACAGCAGTACCAGTGCACAACACCAGTCGAGTAGCAGTTTAGCCACGGCATCGATGTCAGCCAGTGGCAGTGGACAGAATAACCTAGAGGTGCAGGGCCAGGGCCATCTCCAGAACACCCAGTCGGCAGAGTCCTCACTCTTCACTAACGGCAACGCTACCTCAGCCTTGAACGCGGCGGCCATGGCTGCGGCCGCAGCTTCCAGACCCGAGATGTTAATGGATCCCACCTTTCTGCAGATGTGTCATGCAGCCCTGATCAACACAGCTTGCAACACACCCCCACAAGCTGCCAACAAGTCTGCTAATCTCAAATTTAGTCCCGACGCGCCACCCGTCAGTGCCGCCGACCAGTTCGCCTTTCCAAACCCATTCTACAACGCCAACGCATTTCTCAACCAACTACAAGCCACACCAGACAACCTTGCAATGATGAATTTTATGAACAATCTTAATGCCACAGAGCCAAACACTGTCAACCCATTGTTCAACCCAAGTGCAATCGAAGCCCAACTCCTTCGAGAGATTCTCGAAGGTCGTAGTGATAAAAGTCCTTTAGCTTTTCAACAACTCCAAAAGCTTTCTCATCTAGCCAACGAAAAGTTCAAACAGCGACGCTACAGCAGCGAAGAAACCGAGCTTGGCGACGTTGAGTTTTCGCTGGGCTCGGACCCGAATGGCGGTGATGGCGACAAAGACGATGCCGACAATGAGTTGGCGACACCTGGTGAAGAGGTGGAGAACGAGTCGGGCAGCGCGACTGGTTGCGGCGAGGAGGAAACGTGTGCAGACGAGTTGACGACCAAGACCAGCGACGGTGGAAGCGAGTGCGCTCAGCCGTTCGGCCAGACGGAGGACGAACGAGCCGAGCCACCTAAGGAGAGTGACTCGGAGGCGCCCAGTGGCAGTGGCACCATGATTCGATCCAAGGAAGTGGTCAAGACGAGTGGCGCGCGCGAGGCGGCGCAGGAGGAGCGACGCAGCGCTACGCAGCACGCGCTGCCACAGCGCAGCCGGGCCAAGTCGGTGGTTGGCCCCGGCTACGATGCCTCCTCCCCCTCTGCCACCGGCGCTCCTGCCGGCCAGCTCGCAGCTACTTCTTTAGGTGACGCGTCGTCTTCGCTACCATTCGAGACTAAGATCTCGTCCCGAGAGGACTCCAACGAAGCTAACTCGCCTAAACCAAGTAGCGACCAGGTGTCTCTGCGTGACAACGACGAAGAAGACGACGACGACGAGTCTGACTCTCTCAGTGGTGACGAGTGCTCGGTGAGTTCGAAGCGAGCACGCGTTGAAAACATAGTCTCCAGCATGTTACTCGTGACCACGTCGAACGCGGCCAGCGCGTGCGTGTCGCCGGCCACTGCATCCAGTCCCAGCAGTGCCCGACTCAGTCCTGCCAAGAGCTACATCAAGTCGGAAGATGAATCGGACCCTACCAGTCTGATGAGCAAGCCTTCCAGTGTCAATGGGTGCAAAAAACGCAAACTCTATCAACCGCAACAAAGCAGCAAGATGCAACCAATCAATGGTAGCATGGATACTGAAGATGATGTCGATGAAGAGGCTGGACAAGAGTCGACAGAGGTGGTCGGTGTCGAAGCTGAACTCGATGAAGGCTATGAGGACATTGATCGCTCTAGCCCCAAGCAAACTGAGACAAGCAAAGAGTTGGATTTATCTAGTGTATCAGTTGCGCATCAACGTAACCAACGTAGTGAGCATCTGCCCACCAAGCGTGCTCGCTTTGCCGACTACGACCGCGATTACAACGTGAAGCACCTCCAACAATTGCAGTCACAAATTCTGCACAAGTATACGCTGCAAATGTTGAACCAGCAGCAGCAGCAGCAGCAACAACAACAACAACAGCAATCAAAAACGATCAACGGATCCAGTCACTACGCCCGAGCTAGTCCTGTTAACCTCACCGCTCCCAACGAATGTGATAACGCCGAATCGGATGAGCCTGCAGCTGAGGTGAGCAAAGAGCCTAAATTGCGCATGACCAACGGCGGTCACTCTGTCCGCATCTACGATGTCGACTATTTGGTCGAGTCGGTGACTGGACAAATTGTTTCTTCAATTGGTCGCATAATCGAGCATGCAATGCGTACTCATCTTGAGGCGCAAGCGCGCCTTGGTGCTGACAGCGGCAAAGAAAAGAACAAGTCGGCCAATGAGCTGCTTAGTCAAATGCTTGATGTCAAGTACTCACGGAGCAAAAGTACAGGCAGCGTAGCTTCCCCCAACAATTCTTCTAAGAGCGCAGTTCGGGGCGTTAGTCCTTTCGTGCTACCTAGCGAGGCTTCGCCCACACCCAAGCCTTTTGCCTACCCACAGGGCTCGCTTACTTCAAATCTCTATGGAAAACAGTCTGGTTTTTACTCATCCTCTGGCTTTGGAAGCTCTTACTCGAATCTCAATGCTCGCGAAACCAATGCTATGCTGCTGAACAGCCTTCGTGACTCGAACTCATCCAACTCACCCGCCTCTAACCTTGGATACGGGCGTGACGAGTCCTCGCCAGGCGTACCCGAGCAGACTGAAGCTATGTCGCTCGTGGTGGCGCCCAAGAAGCGTCGCAACAAGGTGACAGACTCTCGGCTCACTCCTCGCACTATCACTCGTCTTCCACGTGAAGATGGCCGTGAATCCTCGCCTCCAATTAACAACGGCCCGATTCACTTTGCCTCTCCCGCGCTTCCAGTCTCCTTGGCTAGTCTTCAGCAGGCAAGCGACTTTTTCGATCCTATCACCTCCAGTGCAACCGCATTTCCCTTTGCTGAGCACGCATCTCGACTGAGTGGCTTCTTCAACGGAGATGAGTCAGATTTCAAGAACGGCTTACCCAATGGTGTCAACGGCTCTGCAAATCCTTCGGTAGTGTCTGCTGTAGCCCAGGCTGCCGCGGCCCACCACTTGCAGATGCTTGCTGCAAGTCGCGCTTCTCCTGACTCGCTCAACGGCTACCAGAGCTCGTTGCTTGGTGCATATGGGCGAGGCAGTGGCACTGGCTCCGAGAATGGTGGCGATGGTTCCGAGACCAACGACACACAATCAGTGTACGACCCAGGGATGCCAATGACTAGCACTCTCTCACCGATGCACCTTCGCAAGGCCAAGCTTATGTTCTTCTACGTACGCTACCCTAGTTCCTCCGTTTTGAAAATGTTTTTCCCTGATATCAAATTCAACAAGAACAACACTGCACAACTGGTCAAATGGTTCTCCAATTTTCGGTAAGTCTCCATCTCTTTTGATGTGACACGCGCGTACAGACGCAGTAGGACTTATAATGAGCAGACAAGCTAGACCAGTGTTGGTGGGTTGGGAAAACTGAGACTATGGTACAGTATCCTAGAGCCGGATCCGCTCCACTGAGAGAGGGCCAGGTGTTGAGCGAGACAGAATGTGAGCGCTGGCCACCATTGTGCTCGCTTGGCTCGGGTTCCATTGAGGATAGCTGGCGCGCAAGTTGCGGTGGCTCGGGTGGACAGTGAAGCACTACCCGGGCACTACCAAGCGAGTGGTGGGGAGGTGGGTGGCGTGCGCAGGCCAGCTCGCGCGTCTCGCTCTGGAACCGCTCCATGAGTCATCGGGGCGATGGGAAAGGAGACCAGATAAGGAGTGCGGCAGGCAGCCCCGCCAAGAATTGTACCACACGCGTGTACACCACATTCAATAGCCCTATTTATTGCCAGGCACTCGGGGAAGCATTGCGCTTTGTCACTGCGTTCCCCACTCTCCCTTACCCACTTTTCCTAATCATTTCCAAGAATTGTGCATCTGTCTCCCACCCTACTTGCAACAGAATTCCGAATTGCTTCTCCGATCACACAAGCGAACTAATTCGAGTTCTTACAGAAATCATTTGGTATCACTATCATTTGAAATCACTATATCACTAGTTGACAGCTTCAAATAACTTATGGTCACCTGAAAAGTAAGATGGCCAGTTGGCATCGCTAGTGCCATTGGTCACTTACTCGGAGGACATATGGTGTCTCAAGGCTCGAGCCATCACCACACGTGCAGTGGGCAGTGTGGTGCACGCGACGCGCTTCCCTCTCGCAACTATTTCACCCCGATGACCGCTCACTGGCAAGCAGCAGGCAAAGGTCATGACCGCGACTCGACCTAAGGGGTTAACAATCTCTCACTGAGATTCATTGACTCGCTGCGCGCGCGGTGAATGCACTTCTTAGATGGCTTTTCTTCGCGTACTCGCTGCAAAGGTGATTTAACAGAGGTCATTGGCAGAGGTGAAGAACAGTTCAATAGCTAAAGGGTTAGAGGAGACAATACATAGAGGAGACCATTTGTTCTCAACGAGGCGATTGTCCTCTCAAGCATCAAGGGTTACTTGATTTAATATGAATGTGTCAGAACATCTTGTCAACCCCTTCTCGGGGCTCATTTGCCTTCTTGTCGTCAGGCGCGCAAACATCGTTGAAGTGGGTGCTTGGCAACCAAACATTGGTAGAGAAGCAACTCTCGCATATCTTCATCCTGGTTCGATGCCTTCGAAACGAAGGGAGCTTTGAGGAGATACCTCCATAGTCTTTTGTTAGCTCAGTTCCGCCAGTCAAAACAACAACAAGTTGCAAGAGAGAGAGAGAGAGAGAGAGAGTTTGGTAAAATAAGTGGCGCTACCGGTTGCGTCTGCACTGCGACCTTGCCTTCTTCGGACGATGGAGACGTGTCTGAGGAGGTCGAGCAGGGTGGTGTGCGAGTTTGTGGTGGCCACTAGGCGCACATTGTTGCCCACCCTGTCCCCTTTGTTCTACTTTGTCGCTCGTCTTATTTTACTTCCTTGCTAGACGTCTTAAGTTTGTCGGTGGCGGAAATGTGTCGAGGACAAGCGAGCAAGGTGGCACAAGCAGCTGCGCTTGTCTGCGAGTTCGTCTTGGTGTGCGCGCGTAGTGCTTGGCACCCCTTTTTGCTAGTCTCGGCTTAACTCGCACCTTGGAGGTCTGACGCCGCGCCACTGGGCTTTCTTCCTGCTATGTCTGCTGCGATGTGCCAACATCTCTAATTAAATAAAACTACTGCGCGCACTAGTGTCATTACTGATGACTTTACGTCACCTTCTTTGTCACAGGGAGTTTTACTACATTCAAATGGAGAAATATGCGAGACAGGCGATGAGCGAGGGCATCAAAAGTGCCGATGATTTGCTTGTCACCGAAGATTGCGAGCTGCTGCGAGTGCTCAACCTCCACTACAACCGCAGCAACCACATTCCGGTAAGTCATCGAGCATTTTTTGCTTCAAGTCAACCCTACTCAAATTTCAGCGTGTTTAACCAGTATAGATTTTGTTTTGTTGTTTACTTTTTTTAGATCCCGGAAAATTTCCGTACAGTGAGCGAAACTACACTGCGCGAGTTTTTCCGAGCTTTGCAGCAGAACAAAGATACCGAACAGTCGTGGAAGAAGTCCATATACAAGATTATTGCGCGACTGGACGACAGCGTACCCGACTACTTCAAGAATCCCAACTTTATGGAACAACTCGAGTAGACGCTACAGTTGGTCGTCTCTAACACCAATGGTGTACTTGTTATTGATCTACCCCTCGCCTCCAAACGACCCCAATCTCTCCTTCTACTGACCAAAGGCATGTCCATCGTAATCCGTCCATCTCCCTCAATTGAGCAACAAGTCGATGACTTGTTGTGCCTTTCACGATGGTCCGTCGGCGCACTGCATCTTCTGGTTGTATATAATTTCTAAGGCACGCGCTGGCTCACCCGCTGGGGTAGCAGAGACCGGGTGAAGTGGCCCCACCACTGCCGTCAACCGGTACTCGACACCCTCACCAGATCCGATCGCTATTCACTATGCTAGTCCACCGTTTCCCTCCCCCACTCCAGTCATCTCTCACCTTCAACCTTATCTAAGTCTTTTCTCTTCTTTGTTTCGTCATTCTCTGATAAGCGATGAGTGTACCGACTAGTCCACTCATAGACAACTACGGTGGCTCCGTGCTGCCTCTTGAGGCTCAGTCATGTCGCCTTTGTTCTGGACCATACATCCACCCGATTCACAACACACACAAACACAAATATACGATGATATATCAAACACGCACATCAATCGCCTCGCAAACACACCAATACTGTCAACATACACACACTTTAGGTTAAACCATCTCCACAGTCGCTATGTGACGACATCTCTCTTTTGCATTGTGCTGCCACCGGAATTAAGTCGGTTCCGCTGTGGCTCACTTGAAGCAATGAACTGAAACCCTTACCAGTTATCTTTCTCCCCTGGCGTTATCGATTTGTTACACCCATACTTCCCCAGATCTTTTTCACTTATTTATACATATAAATATATATATTTTATAATTATTACTATCATTTAATTAGCAATTGTTTTTACACTTTACTTTACTCTCAACATTAGCACCACCACCACCACTTCAAGCCTCTAGTGCACTGTGACCTTTTCTTCACTTACACTGATTCATAACACATTATATATATTTTTTATTATTGTGTATTATTGGGTTTATTTATTTCTGGTCTTATTTAAACATTAAATTTTGTTTATCATTTCTCACAATATCGATCAATCAAAACGCAACACTTTCTCTTGAATAATACATCTCTTTTTAATTAACTATTTAATATATTAAAATTTTAAAATAAAGCCCGGTGACTACTGTGACTATAAGTTGACGTTTTCTACAACTACAAGATGATAAAAGCAACAACAATCTAATCGGAGAGGAGAGAGTGGTGCATTGTCTTTGGTTTGTTCTCTCCTGGTTTGTCTTAGTTATCACTCTGGTGGGGGACTCAATCAGAGCAGTGTACTTAGCAGCAACAATAGTCAAGTTCCGTCCACCTTTCACATCTTTGAGCTCGTTAGGTAGGCGTTTTGAGGTGATGAGGGTGGTGGTGAGTAGTGGCACCACCATCGTCACTCTTATCGCAACTCATAGGACACTCCAGTGCTTAGTCCTGCCGACGAGGAGACATGCATCCTCCGAAACTCCGGCACTCTCCATGGTGGCACCACGAGCTATGTCTGCAAGCAAGTCAACCAAGGCGACGAAGGCATCCAATCGAGGCATGCATGCTTTATCACACTTATTGGTCGTACTGCTGCTTCGCTAATGACTAGGCTTGTTTTGATTGCGCGCTCGCAAGCCGTGCTTCTCTCCTCATGTCGGGCCAATGTTTAGTGTTGTTGTCATCTGAAAAGACTCTGTTCGGCGCGCACTACTTACACCGAGCACTGTCATACGTCGTCACGAGCCCCTCAGCGACAGAGCAACTTCCTTTTCCAAGCACAGCCAGACTCGGCATCATCTTGCAGCGCCGCCAACATGTGCTTCAGCACACGCTCTAGCCGGCAATCATTCGAGCCCAGACACAAACATGTTCTACCTCTAGCACTTGGATGAATCCAACCTCAGAACTTGTTCTATCGAAAGGTTACAATTTACAAGAGAATCCATGTACATATCCTTGTGTCTGTGAGCAGACATTTTGGTAACTTGCATACTCTTCCTAGAAAAAACAGCCTAAATAAAGCATATCGTTGGAAATGAGCACCAGTAGGTACAAGTGATGCAACCAGCAATCAGTAGTCTAAGCATTTCCAAGCTCAATGTGCCACTCTGAGCTGCTTTCCAGGTTATCAGTGACAGTAGTACTAAAAATATCCATCCAAATCCAAGCGAGTTAGCATGGCTTAATCACGTTCTAATCTTGTTGTTGTTGTGACGCCTCTCGCGTTGGTGCGCGCAATCCACAATCCTTTCGCCCGAATGGCGGCGAAGCAACTCACAGAGGCAAGCTAGATTAACTCGCCAGACATTGGACGATGGGATGTAGCAAAATAGCACACTTGCAACACGAGACAAATACTCGTCTCAAGATGGCCACTAGAGCCATAGTGACAAGCACATTGGTCTCTTGGCAATAGATGCCCACTCCACAGCGGCATCGTCTCGCTTGTCTGAGTGGACTGGCAAATCGTTGTGGGTCGATGACAGTGCAAATCCACACTTGTCAAATTGTTATCTTTACAAACTTGGTTTGCTTTTTTAAATATAAATATTATGCCAATTCAAATAAAGGATGCAACGTGTTTGCCGGCCTTGATTGCAACTTTCTAAGATCAACAATGCGTGGCAAGTGTAAGCAATATAACTAGCAATAACTGACACAAGCCAAGACAAAGGACAAGTGACTGAAGTGACACAATCCGTTGCTTGACGACACAATGAAGATTGATTCGACTAGATTCTAAGCGAGGGGATGCTTGTCGTGTCTAAGATGTTGCCTTCCAACAGGCCTGGTAGCCTGGATCCAATCAGGCATTTCCTTCTTAAGTTCGATTGAGCGCCAACTTGCGAGTGGGTCGAGTGCCGCATTGAGAGAGGGAGAGAGAGAGAGAGAGAGGCCCTCACGCCGCTATCAGCACTGAGACATAAGACAGGCAGCGAATCCGGCCGGTTCGTATCGGCCACCGACAGTCATTCCGCACTCTTTCCTTTTGTTTTCTTCGTCGCTTAAACTCAACTATTATCAACCAGAGCAAACAAACACACCAATTGATTAACCTTAGGAATTATCACCAAACCACCAGTGGTGCAGTAGACAGGACATGGACCAAGCACCAGCCTATTCTTAGTGTTGTGTCGCAATCAACGTGCCTTCGTCAGGAAGTTATTAACGTAACTTTAGTTAGTCAGAATATGCTTGCGCCGGTGAC
Organism: Rhinocypha anisoptera; assembly: GCA_011762765.2. NCBI lineage: Eukaryota > Metazoa > Arthropoda > Insecta > Odonata > Chlorocyphidae > Rhinocypha > Rhinocypha anisoptera. The sequence goes on along the minus strand of WURS02434700.1, from coordinate 54,413 downwards.
GATATGAACGCTGTAGCGGATACTATGTAAGGTGTGACCTAGGCCACGGGAAGTCGGAAACCAAATAGTTTGTTAGAATGAAAGTTTAGAAAATCTCAATTTCGAATTTCAATTAATCAAAATTAATTCGCGCGGATTAAGTTGGCACCAGGTTTGTAGAATTAACTGTGGACAATATCTTTACTCATTTCGACTGTTTGGCTCGAATGGAGATTGCGAGGCGAGCAGAGAACACAGGAAGACGAGCTGCGGGAGGCTGAGGCTGAATCGCGCACCACTATCGCCCAGCCAGCTATCAGATTTAGGACAAAGCCAGTGCCGCAATTAAACTCATCTGAAAGTTGCTAAATTTGATTTAAATTAAATGTAATGCTGGTAAGACCAAGTCACCAACCGGAATATCTTCCTTCCTGGCTCAGTGTATCACGCATTTAGTGGAAACGTTTAAATTGGAAAACTGTGATTAATCATATGAGATTGTATTGGCCTTTCTCTCTCTCTCTCTCTCTTGTCCATAGATTACTGACTTGTGTGTGATAGCTTAAATTGGAAATGCAAACCTAGTTTAGACACAAAAACGTCCACCGATAATCTTTTGTCGAAACTTAACGATACACTAGAAGGGCAACATAGGTTGTCTCACACGTCAATCTAAAATGTCTTTAGATTGCTGTGTCATGTAGTAGGAAACTCACCTTTCAAGCCACAATGAAGGCTGAACGCTGTGGATGTAAATGACGCGGAACATCTCTACGAACATCTCTGGCTTGTAATCAATCAATGCTGGCATGATTCGAGCACACTTCGAGGTTGTGAGGGAAGTGATTGGTGAAAGGATTGCCATTACTTGGTGCTTTCGGGTCATTTACTGCCATGTAGCACATCTGTTAACGATCTTGCTCCTCAAATTTTCGTTCTTGGTTGCTCCATCTGGTGGTTTTTCTCTAATCGACTCTCATCAGTCCTACAAGATGTCGCTATGAAGAGCACAACAAACTCTTGTTGTTTTGGTTATTTTTGGTTTGATTTTTTCTTGCACACTAGAGCTTATCGCTTTAGTAATCCAAATTCGACTTTCAATTGATAACATGTCAAATGCTAATATGAGTCTGTCAAGCAAAGAAAGAATTGAACTGTTCAAATCATCCTTGGGGAAAATATCCAATGAGGGTGAGATTTCTAGTGTGCGTAATCTTCTACGTCAACGCTATTTGAAAGCGAAAGAAAATGAGAAGAAAGCTGAAAATGAAGTCAAGGAAGAAGTTAAAGAATCAAAACGAAGTAGTCAAGACTCATCAGTCAAGTTGGGAAAGCAACTAGCCGAGGTGTTTCGCTTTGGAAAGCCACGGGTGAAACCAGTGGAACGTCGAAACCATCGAGCCGTGCGACGTAACCAAGAGGAACTGGACCCACTGCTTAACGATCCACGAGTGCTTTTCGAGAACTTTGCTTTCGAGGAACTGGTTGATCGTGGAGAACAAGATGGCCAGGTGGACTATGATGGCATGCCTTTCTTTCCCGAGAGGGAGAATCCGATGGAGGAGGAGGAAATTGAAGATGACTCGTTTGTTTCTTTGCTTGTTGGCTGGTGGAAGCGAACCACGTGGACTCGCTTGCTCTTCTGGGTGTTCTTGCTCACTGCCTACGCCGTCGGACAGAAGGTTGCCAATCGCAATGGCTTTGGTCTTCCCTTTCTTATGTTCGCCATTCTCGTGTTTATTTGTTGCAATTTGCGAAAGAAGTCGCCCGGAGAGCTCAGTGCCTACTCGGTGTTCAATCCCGACTGTCGACCTATTCAGTCGGTGGTGGGACACCAACAACCAGATAATCAGATTGTACTTGGATTTGGAGACCTCTAACAACAGTGAACATTCCTAACTTTTGTGATATTTTATTATTATTACATTATTATAATATTAACATATATATTTATTTAAAAAATATAAATTATATTAAAACTTTTAGAGAGTTGACCATCTCATAGAGCTCTCTGTAAGGCATCAATGATTGCACGTCGACGCTAGTGAATTTACTTTTAAACTAGAAAAAACAAATTATCGTTATTTGCTTAAAAGAGGAATACTGCAAAAAGCTTACCTCTTTGCCCAACTCCTCGACATCGTAATAGATTTGAAGTCGTATCTTATCATCGTCCGATAGCGAATTGCCTACATTGCGAAAGTGACTAGAGTTGGGCTTAGATTTTTTCAACTTCTTCAAACTGTCTTCAGTCTTCTGTACTGAAGTCAACACTTCCAGAGTGGAAGTCTTGTAGATGTGCGTCAAATCCACGAGAAGCTTGACAAACCAGTCGTGCAGCCAACTGTCCTTAAGCTCGAGGTCGATGATGAAGAGGTACTCCAGTAGCTGATTGCTACATTGGTAGATATAGTTGGATGCCTTACTCGGCTTGTCCTTGTTGGTCCTCCGGTAAAGCCGTGGTATGTCATTGACAAAATTCAAAATCTGCTTACATTCGTTGGTGATCTCAATCTTCATCAAATCAGCCAACTTATTGGTAGCCAGTGCCTCAAAATGCTTTGTTGTTTCGACAAATGAGGCATCAAGTGACGACTCTTGAATCATCACTTTGCATTGAGATAGCGAATGGTGCGAGATTAACTTCCGGCAATAAGGTTGCCAGTGAAGAAGCACTATGGTTTGATAGAAGGTGCTATAAGTAGCGGTAAATTTACGCGAATCGTGTACTAGAGCGCCAAGTATTCGATGAATCATTCTTCGCTTCTCAGCATCGTTATTGGTTACAGTTCCGGTACGATTTAGGTACTCCTCAATCTTGTCAATTGTAATCAAACTAAGCCAAGTATAGAAACGAGCAATAATTTTCAAAGTCAACTTCCAGAGATAAATAAAGAGATCGCCTAGCTGAGCTCGACTATTGGTTTGCCAACATTTGACCACTGTTTCGTAGATTAATGTGAATATTCTCAGTTTAAACGTTTGACCAGATTCGGTGTTTAGTGAAAAGCACCACTCGGAGAAGCGCCTTTCAATTATAGATACAATTTGTTGTAGCTTCATATGAAAATAAACGTTTAGATTAAACTTGGATTTAAGCATCTTGTAACTTGCAAGTTGTTCAAATTGAGCTCGAAACTCTACTAGGTTTGTTTTGCAGAGAAAATCCTCGACAAATTGAAAGGTCAACAAGTAGTTTGACTGAAAGGTTTCCACATCGATTAGACTGAAGAGAGAAGGTGTCCTCACTGTGCAGCACTCGACGAATTGATCCCAAATACTCGCTACTAGCAACTGGTAGCCAAACTGTGAAACGGTGCCTTCACCAGCGCTGCCAAACGTTGAGGAGCTCGTGAGAAGCTTAAGAAGAAAGACACACTTGCTATCGATCATCTCGGTGATCTGCTCCAACATGACTTTCACGCCATTCTTGCCAATGTACACCTCATTGATAATCTCATCAAAACAAGGCTTCACAATTTTGGTTTTAATCATTAACTCCAATTGCGACTGTTTTCCGTTCAACATATAAATGCGAAACAGCTGCTCCAAGTTTTTTAGTATTTCATTCAAATTGATCTCACTTTGCAATTGATTCAAATCGTAACACAGCAAGTGCATCACTTCGTTTTCTAGTACTTGATTAAACTTGAGTTCAATTGCACCAAGCCGTTGTTTTAGTTTGAGAACCAGAGGATTACTTGTTTTCTCCGCATTTTCAAGCAAATAATCAAAGTTCATGTTCAAACGAGATATCAAGGTGGCATTTTCATCAATTGCTGAATAAAAGTCTGGTCCGTTCAACTTTAATGCATTTTTCTCTGAATAAAGTTGATCGATATTAACTTCAAGCCTGTCCAAGTACTTAATAATTTCAAGTAATAAGTTCAGTTTAAGCTTGTTGTCTCGAACAATTTTGAGGCGATACTGTTTGGCATTGAGCTGCACAATAATCTCTTCAATGCGTGTCTTTACTTGACTAGTTTCATCTTTAAACTTGATCACCGGTTTCTTAATATTCCCAATAGATTTGTCAAAGCTTACTAAATTGGCAGATAAGTTAATAAACTCGGTATAGTCTTCATTGATCAAATCCACCATGGATTGCTTCAAAGTTTTTAAATAAGTTGCTAAATCTTCCTTGAGTTTTTCCAACGAGGTGACACGCCGACTGTTTCGGCGAACAAAGCTCTCAACACTGAACGATTCACTGAGAAAGTTCTCGTCGACAAAGCAAAATGCTTCGGGAATTGACGGTATGAACCTCGAGAGTCGTTTGTTTTCCCCAATCACCTGATCAATGGTCTTGGCGGTTTCCCGCGACAAATCACCATTGGCAAGCATTATGCACCACGAAATACACAAGTAAAAATTCACAAAGAATAAAGCATTTCAAGGAGAATCAACGAATAGAGTAGGATGAATCATGTTAGGATGGCTTGTATGTCACACGATACAACCAACACCGCGTTGGCAACTCGTCTGTCAGAACAGATGATTTTGCGTCATCGATAGTACCGAACACCATCGATACTGCATTAGACTCCATCATTTTGGCACTTTTCAATTGTCGCCGTTTGATTCAATTCACTATATTGGCCACTAGAGTTTATTTCTTCAATAAAACCCTTTGGAATTAAAATGACATTTTTATTAGCAATGATAGTAATATGGTTTTAATAATTTAATAAAAAATAAAAAACTCTTCAATAAGCTATTATTTTGTAAATAAAAACAGACTGTTTAATTGAACTTTTAACCTATATTAGAAAAAACTCTATAGAAACAAACATGTTAAATTATTTATATGTTTGGTGAATTTTTATTATTTTGAAGATTTTTAAAGAAGATAAAAAGTTTTTCAAATCCAAGTGTTTTTTATCAATTGAAATATCTGTTTTCTTCAAACTAAATAAGAAGTTTAAAATGTGGAGATTTTCTTCAGAAGAATGTAACATGAAAATTATCTCGTTTCTAGGGTATTATTTTGTTGTTTCCTTTGTTCACACAAGCATATACATTTTCAAGTTGAACAAACGATTACATTTATCAACACTTAAGAAGTGGCATTTCAACTACCCGGTACACTTAAAGATCATCTTTCATAAAATGTTTACCCTTGTGTTTTTGTGGGTTTTACCCATCGATCGTAATACAGTTACTCAAATCGATGCCCAGATTGTTCGCAACCACAACGGAAATGATCTAGATGAGATGCCATAGATTAGTGGTATCATTGTTAACTTTTTTTCATTTTAGATATCCACTCACTAATCAATTATACTCTCTACAAAGAGCATGAATTTACGAGAATCAAATAAAAAGTTGCCCTATCAAAACAATGAGTACATTTCGCCAGACCCATTCGCGGGGGTATGGTAATCAAATTGCCTGCTGTGTGCCCGTACCGTGTTTGTCTTCTGCACGAATGTAAAAAATCGATTTTTCTTTCGAAAATTGTTTCACTTTCTTCTTATTCGAACAAATAAAAACCATTTGCAATCAAGAGAGCAGAGAGGCATGACTCGGTTAAGCTTGAATGTCACCCAGTGAGATGGTGTCACGATCAACTATATCGCGCAACCAGAGCAATCAGATTGGATGTGCTTCGATCGCATTGAGTTTGTGTTGGTGATTGTGCCACCAGTTGCCATCCCAAAGTGGAGCTGCATGTCCAAACACATTGGAGCTTGACTCGAGTGGATACCCAGCAGTGGAGGTGTGAGAGCTTGGCCAAGACATGCACCCGTGCTACAGTGGGCAACTGGAGGAGAGCACAAACCGTCTGCGACAAGAGTTCATTGACAAACGACGCCAATTTGTCACCCAGCTATGGACTCGATGTAAGCCTCCTCGAAATACCACCCACGTGGAGTTACCCAGTTGGGTGTTACATTAGCTTTTCAGATTAATTTTTTACACAGATTAAAATTAAGTCTAGGAGTTCTTTTTTTGACTGTGTCACGTAACGTAACGTAAATTATTTTAAGCAAAAAATAGACTTGTAAGCATAAGTTTACCATAAAATTGGAGACTTTTCTAAGTGTTCTACCATTGTATATTGTGTCATTATAATGAATATTATAATAACATTAAGTTAATATTTCATATCAAATGAAGACCTAATACAAATAAGAAGAAAAATTCGATAAGTCATAATGAGTTCAATGATGGTCCAAATTAAGAGTTGACTTGTGATAATAATCTAACGACAAATGTGTTTTATCCGAACAGATGTGTGCCTAACGGTGTTAGTAGGAGCGACAATCGGCATGATGAGTGTGAACCAAAGTCTTTCCCCGCTGGTGACGTACATCTTCTTTAGCACGGTGATCATCTATGTCTGTGTGAAGAATGGCCAGTGCTGCTCGCACCACCCACTGGCTAGCGAGTCGGGTGACACTCCAGTGGAGGGATGCCACCAACCGATTGCATTCATCGTGGTGGAGAATGCTTCGAAGCATCACCCCACCGCCACACTGCACACTTCTCACTACCCATTCAACTCGTTATTTTGCAAGCCTCAAACCAACCATCCATTCTCATGTCTTCATTAAGACTTTAATTGGCTATGATTCTATGATACATATGTGATGATTTCATTAACCTAAAAACTCAATCACACAATTAAAAAATTGGTCGCAAAAAAATGAACTTGAAAATGCGTTGGAGTTTCTTCAAAGTCTATTCCTGTGACTATTTTATAACAGTGGAACAATAATTTGACGAGAACAAAAGTAATACTGCACTTATTTGTTATTTTTCCTGTCTCGAATGTTTCGCAGTTGTTCCCGGATAGATTTCTCTTGTTCAAACTCGCGCAGATCAGTTCGGGCAAGAAAAGCCTGTCGTTCAATATAGGAGCCTTTGCTGCGTCGATGAGAGTCGAGTTCCTCTTCAATCGCAATTGACTTTTTATAATCATTCCAATCAAGCATCGATTTGGACAAAGTACTCATTTTAGGCTTCTTCAGCTGACTTAGCATGGAAGCCAACCCACCAGAGGGTCGTTTGCCTGAGGACCCAGCTTGACTGCTACTAGCCTCGCAATCGGGGGTAGTTTCCGATGCAGCCTTCTCTTTGGTTTGATCACTACTCACTTCTTCTTGAACCACAACAGTTTCGCCGGCAAAGTCGTACTCTTTGGTCACCACCTCTTTCTTCTTGGCTTCCTCTTCTGATTTTTCCTTGGCTTCCTTCTCCGCTTTATCCTTGGCATTTGCTTCGGCTACCGATCGATTAAACTCATCCCATAACGCACTCAAATGATCTGTAGAAACCCTAAACGAAACAGCTTCGTCAGAGTCATTTACAGATAGATCGGTTTCGGGGTCCGTTTGTCCTATTAATAAAATAGTTAAACAAATTTTTTAATGTGAAAACTAAGAATTTTCTTACCGCTATCACTATCGCTCTCGTCTTTAACATTGAAATCCTCGTCATCCTCATCATCGTCATCATCCTCTTCGTAGTTACTTGCGACAACCTCCGGGAGTTTCTTCGCATTCTCGTCCAACTTGTTGTCCTTTACCATAATTTGTTGTTTTGCTTTTAGGTAATAGTATATATTATTATAGATATATAAATTAGGTAAGGTTGAGAGTGAAGAAATAACCAAAAATTTAATGCGCGACAAAAAATAAAGAATGGCTTGGTGCTGTTCTCGCAGTGTGTTCAAGTGAAGTTGAGAGAAAACGGTATGAGAAAAGTGGAGAGAGAGAAAGAACAGAGAGAATCAGAGAAAAAATGAAGAGAATGAGAAAGAGAGCTTCAGTGCTCATCACAACATGTTATATTGCAGAAAAAAGAGTGTTCAGAGAGGACGTAAGCTCACGGTTGCAAATTGAATTGCTACCAAGGATATACATGTATATGTTGATTCCAAAGGAGAGAAAGTGGCGGGTAGAGATCGCAAAAGTCAGAAAAAGGTGTGGCTTATTAGTTGCAGCATAAACATCCACAAGGTAAATAAGGCACACCTTTTTTTAGATTTATTTTCCCAATTCTTGGTGGTGAACGTGCATGCACGGCAACTCGATCGCACTTCTCAACACACAGACATCCCGCCATCATCACAACATCACAAAAAAACATCCCACTTGCTCATACCACTCCGTCAACAACTAGACGTCAACACGGCACAAGCTCATACAAACTTCACTTTACCCTCTGTATGTATTATTTCATTAGTCGTCGAGAGTGATTCACTGAATCATCTTATAATCATCGTTTGTTTATTTTTAGCAAAAAAAGAAGTTAAAGGGAGAGAAAACAACTTTGTGTTTTTTAGAAGATAAATATTTAAGATAATAAAACTACTGATGTAAAGAAGAAGGCGATACGAAAATACCAGGTAAAATTTGCGCACTTAGCCTTGTGACGCATTAATTTGTTTGTTTTATATATAATAACTAAAAATAGTTATGGGAAATACAAGCACGAATTCCAAGCGTATTGAGCGACCTTACTCGATTGACATCTACAACAGTCTAGATCGGCGTGAATCGCCGCGGCCAGATGAGCCCAAGACGTTCGAGTTTCAACCAGGAAAGCGTCGACCTGTTCTTTGTTATCAGAACTCGTCAGACTACGGTAATGAGGACAATAATGAAGATTTTAAAGTAAGTCCAAAATTGGAACTCTCGATTGTGGTTTCAATGCTAATTCAACGTGTTTATTATACAGAACTATGTGAACACTTCAGCAAGTCAAGGTATCAGCGCGTTGAACGAGCAAATGTTGCCCACTGTTTTCAAATGGGATGGGGGTGGAAAAGAGGTCTACATCACCGGTACCTTCTCCAATTGGAAGCCGCTCAAAATGGTTCAAAGTCAGGGAGATTTCGTCACAGTTGTTGACATTCCAGAGGTAAATCCCATTGGATTAAATATTGCTTATCGTTGATGTTTCTAATCTAAATTAGGGGGTGCACAAGTACAAATTTTTAGTTGACGGAACTGAGAAAGTCGACAAAAATTGTTCACTAGACGATGCTGAAGCAAACAATGTGTTGAACGTGAAAAAGTCGGATTTTGAAGTTTTTGAAGCTCTTGCGATGGATCTTGCTTCAAATAATAACAATAATAATTCGGCAAAGTCAGCGGTCTCAGGCTCTCCACCAGGTAAGATATATGTTTATTTGTTTGTTGAATAAAAATGTTGTGTATTACAGGGTCCTATACTCAGGAGATACCAAGCCACTCGCAAGAATCCGGTTCAGGCAACCAAGGGCCGCCAATTTTGCCGCCACACCTTCTGCAAGTCATTCTCAACAATCCGTCTGTGAATTTCTGTGAACCAACCTTGCTTCCTCAGCCCAATCACGTGATGCTAAATCATCTCTATGCGCTTTCAATCAAGGTAGGAAAACGTTATCATTGATTTTATTATTGGCACCACATGGGTGATTAACCTGGTACATGTTTACATAGGATGGAGTGATGGTGCTCAGTGCAATTCACCGCTACCGCAAGAAGTACGTTACAACACTGCTCTACAAGCCAATCTAAAGTGACGCATTGGAGCTGGACTCTTGTTGCTGTTTTTCTTGTTTCTTTTCTTTAATTGTCTCCACTTCATCAAGAAAGTTCCCTTCCATTTGGCGAGCGATAAAGTTCTGCTTGGCCCAATTCGCTCGACACACAAAAAAGTAGCCTATGGAGATAAGGCTAAACGAGACCACGGAGACATGTGTTGATCGTAGCGCGTTACCTAGAGAAAACGGGTAATAAATAATCTGTTATTCTTGCTTCAAAATAAGATTTATTTGCTGTATGTGTTATTTATTTTTACAAAAAATATACAAACGAAATAAACGCACTGGTTGCCAAAAACGACGCTATTCCAGTTCCAAATCCACCGTAGATTCCTGTTAAGATTGAATCTTTGAAGCAGGGAATCTTGGAAATGTCGGTGCCAAACAAGTAGACCTTGTAGATTTATTTCATAAAAGAATAATAACTATTGATTGATTGATAATGAGGGCAATACAGTTTCAACCTACGCTGGTGTTGTCGGTTTCATCGTCGTCAGCCAAGCCTTCAACAACATTATCATCTAACGTCATCCTGAAGAATTTGCTTTTTTATCACACCTTGGTCAACCAAAAGGTTAAACTTTCATAAGAAAGTGGTGACTGAGATGATCAAAGCTCGGTTTGACCCAAAACACGTGAAGAGAACAGCTTTATTTCAAAATAATAACAGTTATCCCGTCGTAGAGTACGTAACGATTTTTAAGGCAACACTCAAGAAACGGCCAAAAATGTTCTCTACCTTTGGCAGTACAAAGTGGCCCTTTTTTCGAACTGTGGCCAGAGGTAACTCGTGCGCTTGCTCTATGTCCATTTATAATGGAGGTCTTTTCTTGAGCGGGCCGATTGTTGAGTGTTGCCTGTATGTTAAAACCGCAAGACGACAAAACTTTAATTTATCCTTTATGTTATTTTTATTCATATATATAATCAACAATCAACCAGTGATCACAATGAAAATGATTTACTTGAGTAAAAAACAAATAAACAGTTAGATAGATCAATAAGTTAATGCATAAACAATAACAGCGAGTTAAGCACGATCAATTTGTATATATAAAAAATATTGAGCGTATTAGGTAATAATAAAAGTAAATATATAATATATATAACAACAAAGTAAAAAAATAGAATATCACAACAAAGAAAAATATTGCCATTGTACTTCCAGTGAGGTCACTTTTCGATCATCTTCCTTAGCTCTTGGTTTTCTTTGCGAAGCAACTCAATCTCTTGCATGAGTAACTCTTTTTGATTCAACACTTGATCTAAAATCTCCTGTGTGTCCAGAGAGCCATTTCGATTAAGTAGTTTAGTATCGAATAAATTCAACCTATCTTGTTCTTGAATTAGTTGTTTAACATCAAACAAGAGGTTGCGTTCAAATATCTTCAAATGCTGCAGTAGTAGTTGATTGTACGATGGTGCATCTAATAAAAGTGTAAAATCCTTATTATGAATCAACAAGATAAATTCTTACCTAGTGGTAAAGTTGTGTTCAACTCAACAATCCACTTGTTTTGCTTGTTACGGGCCAATTTGAGCTTTGGCACTGTAAAGACAACAGGTGGCACTCGAACCGAGTTGTCTATAATTTTGAACTGAACTTCCTCAAGCAGAATAGCAGTGGGTGCCACTTGTTCGGTAATATTGTCATTGAAAAAATCTACAACAAGATCAATGGTCTCCTTTTTCAATTCTTGCTTGAGGTTGCGCACAAAGACACTGACCAGTTCGTCACGTAGAGTGCCTTTGTTGAATGAGTCAAGTCTCACCGTGACTCGATTTAAAGATTTAACATTGCACTCCTCACCAGAGCCGACTTTTTTGAACATGTTGTCATAATCATCCTTAGTCAATCTTTGATGCTCGGTGAGAGATGCCACCGAGAGGTTGACAAAGATTTGCGAGAGAAATCCCTTGGATGACTGCTGAATCAGATCTAAATGACGAATCTGAGCGTGGAGAGCATCAATGTGTGACACGGTAATCATTCTTGCTGACTGACTGGCTTTCTCTGGCACAACGTTGATGTCATGTGCATCGTTCAAAGTATCTTCATCTTCGTTCACCTTGTAGTTCTCGAATAACTCGAGCGCTTCCTCCACCGTTTCCGATTCGGCAAAGATCTCGTCGAGATAGTCGCTGCCATCGTTGATCATGGCGATCATCGACTGTTGATCGCTGTCATCGGCAGACAAGTCGCTAAAAGTGGACAGTGTGTCGTCGTTGTCGTTGTTGCAGTAGTGAATCTTGAGAGCACTCGAGTCAAAACTAGTGTTGATAAAGTTGTTCTTCTTGCTCGCAGCGAGAGGAACTCGCTCGTACTGTTTGAGATTATCATCGCTCACACTGCTTACTATCACGGGACTAGGACTGAGAGAGTTGTTGACCAAATTGACCGAATTTTCCACCAATTGCGGACCAAGTTGACGCCCGTCAACAGTGACAAAATCATTGCCATTGCTAGTAGAGTTTGAGCTAGAAAGAGTTGAATTCAAGTCAAACTCATTCGAGTTAAGTGTGATGTCGCTTCCAATCTTTTCCGGTGACTCTTCCTTTTCAAACATATCTAACGCACACTTCTCCACCTCCTCGAGCGTTTCCTCCTCTTTGAGCTTGAGAAGAAGATTCACCTCATCGATGCTGCCAATAAGTGAATTATTCTTAAAAATTGCTCTTACAATCTTCTCTTCCAGATCAAACGCACATAGTTGCTCATTCAAATATTTCTTCTCAAAGTCTCGCTTGAAATGACTTCGTTGAATCATGTATGTATCATAGTTAAGTGTTGAAGTGAAATCACCAAACATTTCGATAATACGTAGAAGAAACATGAATTGATCATGTGTCAATTGTACATTGACTGGGTTAAGAACTTTGAGGAAAACATTGAAATCAACGGGCGACTCAGGTTGGTTCATGTTGATCCATAATGAGAGATTGATTGGCTCCACAAATGGCTCGTTTCGGTTAGTGACTTTTGACTTGAACTCCATCCATAAAGGCTCGATTTGAATGACCATAAAATCAATGTCCGATTGAGAGACTTGCATCTGGATAGACTTGCTCCCACCAAACAATTGATTCGTTTTGTGCATAAACTCATCAGAAATCGGCTTCATGTCACAGCTTAACCAAGGATATTCTGATTGCTGATGAAAAAATGCGCTATTTTCATCGAAATGCTTAACTAAATGTTCGAGATTACGAAAAAAATCTACACCAATAAAGGAATCACAGTTGTAAAGAAGAACCCTCGAAATCTTTACTTCAAGAGAAGAATATTTTTGGCTAAATTGAGAATCTTTTCCTAGACTCAATACGATGGTTGGCATTAAGATTTCAGCCCGAATGTTGACCTTGTCCTGTGTGTTAGTGTCAGGGGGAAAAGCTTCTTGTAACTTGATTAATGCATTGTGAAGATTAGCGAAAAAAGCATTGATCCAAAGAATAGTGAGAGGATCAAAGTGAATTTTGACCGGAGCTACACTAACAAACACGTTCGTCTCTGGTAGAGGCAAATCAAGCTTGTCGAAGGGATCCATGTAGAAGTAGTTGTTCAACTCAATGTAGACCGGATTAACATTGCCCGGGATGGCAGCAGAGTTGTCAAATGCAATCAAGCGAACCATGTCGGCATCGTTTTGGTCTCGCTTGTTAACACCACTCTGATTCGTTGACACACAACCAATCGAGTAGTCGCTAAGACGAATCACCAGTACTCTGGATAACAAATGCGAATAAAGTGATTGCAAGCTTAAATTGGGACCTTCCTCCTTGACTTGTTGACGTAGATAGAAATTCTTTAATTTGTGGTTGATAAACGATTGCCGGTTGGGTGAAGGCTCATTGTACCGGAACCAGTGCTTGCGGGACCCATTGATGCTCTGGTATGGGTAGAGATCAATGAGCAAGCGGTGCAAAGATATTTGCAATGCACCGCCTTCTCTCAAATCGGGACATTGAGATCTCTCACTTTGCGGGCTGAGATCATCCATCAAATGCACCTCAATTCGACGAATAATGATGTGATGTGAGGTTTCCAGAAAGTCGTACTGGCTGAAGAGTAAACTGATTGAGTTGGAAAGTGCAGTCTGTGGCTTCTTGGTTGGACTGCTCGTGTTTAGATTCAGAATCTTTGCCTTAGCAATTTGATTATTCTTGGCTTCGGTTGCTTCAAACTTCTTCGTTCTCGGCGCCCGTTTAATCAAATCACCGAGATAGTCGGCAAAATGTAAGGCGGATAGAAGTTGAGAGTCGGTGAGCACCCAGAGTAAGTCGTCAAAGATGATCATGATGCGAGCACCGAGTCCAGCCGAGTCAGAGAGGCGCTTCTTGAGAGTGATACGACACGAGCCTTGGTTGGCAATCAGTCTGAGTGGGGCCTGGCCTACTGAGTGACTCGCTTCCGACTTGGCAACAAAGCGCAACGTTTGCCACTCGAGGTGCTTGAACAACAACACCTGACCTCGAGCCGAATCTCGGATGCGAGTCTTGGAGAGATCGTCTACCTTCTTCCACTTGCAATTTCGACTCTCCACATTCAGCCGTGTCAACTAGATGAAAATCAATCACACATATATATATTAGTTTAGCTACAATTCAACTTTAAATTCATGTCTAACCTCAAAAGAAGCACTAAAAATTTTCGAAGTAAACTGCACCACAACTGAGTTGATAGAAAGTGAAATGCCGTCGGTAACTTTTTGAGTAAAACCATAACTGCCCGCTTCCCTAAAATCAAGAAAACAAAATCAGTGGTACTATTTTATCAATATAAGCATTTCTCAAAGTACTGATTGAACTGCTTATCCAGACGAGAATTGAAAACTTCATCGCGAAAATTTTCACAAGTCTCGATTTCTACTATCACTTCGTCCAAAATGATGAAAATAGGAACCGTTTTTAACTTCATCCATTGAATCTAGGACAAATTTAATTTATTGTTAGCATCAAAACAAATCCCAACAAACTGCTCAAAATGACACCTTGATCGATGCAAAATTACAGTAAGCCTTGGTGAGAGACATCCATAGTGGCAGTTCCAATAGCTGCATGAGAACATCTTCATTGAGCTCGATGTTGTTCACTTCACAAGAACCTTTGATTGCACTCAGTTGCAACTTATCAGGTGATAAGTTTTTTGTAAACCTGCAAGCAGTACAATTGGTATTGCGGTACACGAAAACGGTATTTTTGACTTACTTTGATAAATGCTTCAAAATTTGATTTTTAATCAAAGATGCCATAATTTCACAGATTTAAATGCAATTTGTTTTATATATAAAAATCACCCGTTTGTATGACTTGAACAAACAAGTTGTAGGCACTTAGTCATTTGGCAACAACCTTAGCAAAGGTCTAACATGGATGGCCACCTGAGTTGGTGAGTAGCAGAAAGTAGAGTTATTAGATAAGCAAAACGGTGTACAAATGAGCTCTCGTCATAGTGAAAATGAGGACGAAGTGCACTCGCCACTACTCAGCAGACGACGTCCAGCTCAAAGAGTTGGCCAGTTGAGGCAGAGTTGCTCGAATGGGCTACACTACTTCACGCCAGACACCAATTAGAGACTCATTTTAGTTTTGAGCTACATAGACAATAGATCGATATCCGGTGGATTGACTATTATTACTATTGATTAATACTGCTGCCCAAAATGATTCATTTGGATGGCAAGGAGAGTGAGAGAGAGTGATGGTGGCGATAATAGCCAAGTCACTTCGCTCCGGTTTGCTTTATAGTACCACTATCTATGGATGAACGAGCGACGCAATCAACACTCAGCAGGCAGAGATACAAACCAAAACAAACATGTTTGTGCACTCCCCACTCTCTAGTGATCTATAGTCGATGTGATTGCCTTCCACTCAACATGCCACTTGATAACCGAAAGGATGATGACAACCTGACCGATGCTTCGGACTATCAAGTAATGCCTCAACCCATCATTGAGGATGACGATGACTTTGGCTTTACCGATGATGATGATGCTGATGGTGGTAGCAATGACGAGCATGAAGAGTTCAACTTTGATAGATATGATCAGTATGAATTGCTAAGTCAAAACCCTCCGGAGAATGGAGGTGATGGGAACGAGGCACAAAACGGTCAATACTTCACTCACAATTTGGTCGTTGAGTGGATTCAAACTGATGAACCACTTTTTAATCGTGCGGAATTTGAAGCACGACAAAACAGACATAACGCCCAACCCACTGCACCAAATCCCGGCAGACCAGAACCAGAATCAAATGAAACCACTCCTCACAACGCTGATTATGCACAAGAAAGTGATAAAAATGAGACCAAAATAAATGATTCTGCACCAAATAAGTCAACTGTTGAAAAGAGCGATACAAGTCAAGATAAACTTGAAACAGGTATTTTCAATTATCAATTAGTTAACTAAATCTAATTTAATATTTTACTTTGTTTTGTAGAAAAAATAGATATTATTAAAAATTTAATGTCCAACTTTAAGTTGCCTGAAGAAAACGTTCCCGGCTGGGCCAAAGAGATATCCGAAGATAACTGGAAAAATTTTCTTACAAAAAAATTAAATCCATAAACGCTTATATGAGCACTTTATTCACCATGTTGCATATATACTAGAAATAAAGCAATAATATAAAATTACAAAAACGGCTGTAGCTCTTCCTGAGTCCACATATGATAACCCTTTTCCTTGGTAACAGTAGCCACTTCAACGTTGGTCGAGCTCAACTTCTCTTCCATCACCTGTTTGAGAATGTTGAGAATTGATTTGACTCCATCGTTTATTGTGATCGACTAGAGAAAGCAACAATTGAATTATATAACGAATAAATTATATAAAACGTTATTGAATGTATACCTTGTTGTAGATTTCTTGAAGAGCCTGTTGCGCGCCTTCGCAGCCGGAGCCAATCGCCTTAGCGTCACATGAAACATAGGTGCCAGAAGGATCCATGAAGAACATTGACGGCCCGCTGGAGTCAACACCGGCGAAGAGAATAGCAAGACCAAATGGTCGACTCATGGCGCTACCTTCATTGTCACTGTCGCCAAACTGAATGGCCAGATTGGCTACCGCTTGTGTGCAACTCTCCACTGACATCTTCTCGTTGTATTGAAACCAATGGTGCTACCATCCACAAGGATTCAGTTAGATTAGTTAGAAGCATGATAGAAAAAAGAATCAAGTACCTGTGCTTCAACGCGAGCCCGATCAACCATAGTGCGAGCATCTGCCATCAGACCCGAGCAAGCACAAGCAATGTGCTTGTCAATCTCCGAGATCTTCTCTGTGGCAGCCACGTCCATCAAGGGCGAAGTGACACGCTTCTCCACAGCCAAGATTACTCCATCTACACATTTGACCGCGATGGCAGTAGAACCAAGCTAAAGATTTCACATGAATATTACAAATATAAAAACGATTAAAATAATTGAAACACTAACCTTGATTGCTTCGATGGCATATTCAACTTGAAACAAACGACCCTCTGGTGAGAAGGTGTTGACGCCACGGTCGTACTCGGAGCGTGTCATAAACATCTTGGAGCAAAAGGAAGGTTGGACTCGAGATGGATCACTTAGCAAATCAAACAAACTAAGAACAATGCGGGTGCCGGACTGCACTGACAGTCACACGTTTTGTCGAGTCATTAATGCATTGGCTTACAACCTGCAACGACCCATCAACATACTACGTACCGTGTTATTATATTATATTTTTTTATATTTTACATTTATTATTTTTTAACATTATGTAATTTTGTTTTTTTCAAATTTTCAAAACAAACAAATAAAAAGTTTTTAAATAAAACTCATTATTATATTTTAAAATTTATTTGATTTAATTTATAAACATTCGAGTCACACTGTCTATGAATCTCCCTTTATTAGTGGTGTTTATGTTTTGTTTTGGTTGAATATGTACAGTTTGCACTGAGCATTTCTTTTCTCACTTTTTTATTCAACTTGAAATTACATATATTCCGCCATTATGGTTTGCGGTAAGTGTCAGCAAAAACTTGGAAAAGTAATCACACCGGACACATGGAAATCGGGCGCTCGCAATACCACTGGTTGGTTGTTTCTTGAGATTCATAAGAATCAAGTATAATATTATTTTTGTGATTTTAGAAAGTGGTGGAAGAGTAGTTAATGAAAACAAAGCACTAACTTCTAAGAAGAATCGATTTATGCCATACCAAAAATTTGAAACTTGCAAAATTTGCAAGCAAAAAGTTCATCAGATGGGGTCACACTATTGTCAAGGTAGGTTTTTTAAAATTGAAGTTGTTTATTATTGATGATGATTATTGTTTATTATTCCTTAGCTTGTGCTTACAAGAAAGGTATTTGTGCAATGTGTGGTGTCAAGTTGTATAGTACCAAGAGTTACGCTCAGTCGAGTGTCTAATTTTCATCACTTCAACACTTGTTTGTGTACAAATAATATAAAAATTTCATTTTCATTAGAAATGAATTATACTCTCTTTGTATTTACATTGTTCTTTTTTTCTTTAGTTAATATTTTTATTCATTGAGTAAGTACAAACTCCGCATATTTCAAAATAAATCATTGGTTGTTCTATATTCTAAACACATGTGAAAAGAACTTTCGTTGTATGCGTATGGGACCCACAACAGTAACAATAATATATTATGTTGAACTTTAGTTGTGGACTATTTGAGTCCAATTTTACTGTGATCTCACTTTTCTTTAACGGAAAATATTAATTAACCGAGAATATCATATTTTGGTCGGAACCAACTTGGATTATCACCATCGTCAACATGGTAAATAATAACCAGAATTTAGAAAATGTTTGAGTTAGTAAAATATGTTGAGTAGTGACGATGTGAGTGTTGTATTGAATGGAGAGATTTTAGCTGAGTTTAGTCGAGTTTAGCTGACAGCTTGGTGCTCTGCACAAACATGGTGCAATTAATATGAAACACAATGCTCGCTCATCACGTGTCAATTTGTTGACACTTCTCTTCTCTGCTCTAATGTTGCTTCACAGTGTTTCGTGATGAACACACCACCAACCATCTTTTACCCACCGATGGCCATTCAGCGATATCTCTTTGTGCGTGATTTCGTGGAGAAGCACGACCCGGCAAAGTCACTTGGCAGCCCTCCGATTCGTTCCGTGGTGGACTTTGGCAGCAACAACTGTCGCTTGGTGATCTACCTCAAGTACTTTCCCTTTGTGAAGCTGATTCGTTGTGTCGACCTCGACACTTGTTTCTTCGCAAACAACCGCGCCGAGCCAACCATGTATGACTACATGAAGCGCGAAGGTCACCTCAAGATTGAGCTCTACCAAGGCTCGGTTACCGAGAAAGACGCACGATTTCGCAACACTGATCTCGTCACCTGCATTGAACTCATCGAGCACATGGAAAAAGACCAACTCGAGCCTTTGACGGAGAATATTTTTGGGTTTATCAAACCAAAAGTTTCAATTATCTCCACGCCTAACTTTGAGTACAATAATTTGATAAGACAAGCTGCAGGTGAGTGCGAAGAGAGTGCGCCTCGATTTCGCGATTCTGATCACAAATTTGAATTTACCCGAGCCGAGTTTGAAGCTTGGTGCACTGAGGTAATCTTGAAATATCGTGATTATACGTATTCCATTGATGGAGTTGGTCAACTCAAAACCGACATTGATCAACAAACTGGATACAGCACTCAGATTGCAATCTTTCGCAAAATTTCTGATTCTCCAGATAATATAAAAATTGATCAAAGTGGCGATGGCGAACAAATCATTGGTCAACCTTACAAGCTTCACTGCTTCTACGAGTGTGGTAAAGATTAATTTTGTGTTACTAAAATACTACTTGGTTTTATTAAAAATGAGATGTATTTGGTGTAAATTTAGTGTGTATAGTGTTCACTAATCCACTTCCAACAAGTTGTTGTAGTTGCTCTCAACTTGCTCTTGGGAGATGTGGTTGAGCTCTGGCTCGGCTACGGGCGCGCTGTCTCCATCGAAGTCAATGTTAAGGCCCAGCATGATCATCTTGTGAATGCGTTCACCGTGCTCAGAGGGAGCTTCGAGGGTGAAGCCCGACTGGAGGAGAGCGGTTTCGAAGAGAATGCGAGTGAGATCTCGGGCGAACTTGTGGTTGGCATCCTCTTGCACCAACTCACACATGCGGTTGATGATATCGCTCTTGGGATTGATTTCAAGTGTCTTCTTTGCTCCAAAGATGTCCTTGGTGTGAGTGCGAAGGGTCTGAGCACGCGAGATGCGTTCCATGTTGCCCGACATGGAGTGCTGACTGGTGATGATGCAACAAGGCGAAGTGGTCAGTCGGCTGCTCACCACCACCTTGTCTACATGCTTGTCCAGCACACTCTTGATCATCTCGCACAGTTTGGCAAACTTGGTGGCTTCACTCTCGCGAATCGCCTTCTCTTCCGGGGACTCGCACAAGTCGACGCCATCTTTGGTGATTGACATCAACAGATGGCCTTCGTACTCGCGGAGATGCGACACGCAGTACTCATCAATGGGTTCGGTCATGAAGATCACTTCCAAATCTCGAGCTAACAGTTCTTCTGCAAATGGTGAGCTTTTGAGCTGTGAACGAAGCAAATAGAGTTCAAATATTAAATCAATTTCAAGAATTACTTACGACTTCAATCGATTCTCCAGCAATATAGTAGATTTGCTTCTGTTCAGACTTCATGCGCAACTTGTAGTCTTTGAGTGGTACCATCTGATCACCCGATTTGGAAGTATGGAAGCGAAGAAGTTCAGCCAAAATCGGTCGGTTGAGGGTGTCTTCATAAATACCAAGTTTGAGATTCTTGCTGTACTGTTCGTAGAAAGTCTTATAAATCTCATCGTCTTCAGCGATTTCTTTGAACAGTTCGAGGCTTTTTTTGACTAGATTCTTGCGGATTACTTTAAGAATTGTGTTTTGCTGGAGCATCTCACGAGAAATGTTGAGTGGGAGATCATCGCTGTCGACCACTCCTTTGAGAAAGTTGAGATATTTTGGAAATAACTCGTCGCAACTGTCCATGACAAACACTCGACGCACGTAGAGCTTCACGTTGTTTCGTTTGCTCTTGAAGTCATATAGGTCAAAAGGAGCTCGCTTGGGAACAAAGAGAAGTGCTCGGAATTGGAGTTGTCCGTCCACTTGAAAGTGCTTCACCGCCATGTGCTCTTCCCAGTCATTAGTGAGGTTGCGGTAGAACTCGCCGTACTCATCTTGGCTGATCTCACTTGGCTTACGCAACCACAGTGGCTTGGTTGTGTTCATCTCCTCATAGTCGGTGTAGATCTCTTTGATTTTCTTCGTCTTAGCTTTCTTTTCAGCTTCTTCGTTGCTATGCACATTTTCTACCACCACTTCGCCCTCCTCCTTTTTGTTTTCTTCATTTACTTGGTTTTCATTTTCAGCCAATGGAATCTCGAGATCTCGTTCTTTGGTAACTGCTAACAGAATCGGATAATTGATGTACTTGGAGTGCTTCTTGATCACCTCTCGAAGACGTTGCTCATTGAGAAACTCGGTTTGGTCTTCTTTGAGTTTAAGAATAATTTTGGTGCCACGTGCGATATCAGCGGAAGCATCCGAAGTGATAGTGAAAGAGCCATCAGCAGTGGAGTTCCACACGTAGGCCACGTCTTCATCGTTATGTTTGCTCACTACGGTGACATGGTCTGCCACGAGGTAAACTGAGTAGAAACCTACACCAAACTGGCCAATAGTGGAAATGTCCGCTCCGGCTTCGAGTGCCTCAAGGAAAGCTCGAGTGCCCGAGCGGGCAATAGTACCGAGACAGTTGATCAAATCTGCCTTAGTCATTCCAATGCCCGAGTCTACAATGGTCAGTGTGTTGTCCTGTTTGTTAGGCGTCACTTTGATGAATAACTCCTTGCCTGAGTTTAACTTGGATGGTTCAGTCAATGATTGGAAGCGAATCTTGTCCAACGCATCTGACGAGTTGGAGATTAACTCACGCAGAAAAATTTCTTTGTTCGAGTAGAAGGTGTTAATGATCAAGCTCATCAGTTGGGCAATTTCTGCCTGGAACGCGTAGGTTTCCACTGCCATGGTTTAGCGCTGCTAGTCAAGCTAAGAGCTAGAAAAGCGAACAGTAAATGACACACGTCTACTTAGCTCTTTGTCTTTTATGCAACTCGCTTTTCGACTTCTAGAAATTTCGAATTAGCACGTCTGGATTGAAAAAATGGAACTAGAAACATTGAAAATCGAGTTTTAATGATTTTGTTCAAATCAACCATTGAAAAGTACAATGTTTTAAGTTAAAGAATTGATTGTAATATTGATGAAACTTGTAATCGGAATTCCTTTTGAGGACAATGCTGAGTTTGGATAGAAACAAGGCATATTGATTGTTTAAAAAATCAATCACTTGACAGGAAAACAATAACTCTATCACTGGCGCCACTGGCAATAGGGGAAAGCCAAACAAGCCATCAGAGACTAGAGACAGTGACAGCCTGGACTAAGTTTAGGAGCAGCACAAGCAACCTGCGCTAAAGAATAAGCACACCAGGGAGATGTAGGCAGAGTAGGCATCCAATTCACTCCCCACAAATCGAAGGATTGACCTTTCCAAAGAGATTAAACTCGAGAGCTGAGCTAAACACGAGGAATCCGGCGTAGGTTGCAAGCAATGAGTAGCCGAGATGTGGATTGAGAGTCCAGCGGTGTACGTGGAACAGCCAGAGGGTTATGAGTAGTGACAGAAATAGAAGAACCACAGCGTACACTAAACCCTGACTGTTGATGCTCGACACTGAACCAGGGTTAACCAAGGCAGTCTCGACAAACCACGGCAAAGCGAGGCCAACTAGGATGTCGAATACGTTGCTACCAATCGAGTTGCTCACCGCCATGTCAGCTTGGCCCATCTTGGCCACGTGAATGCTCGCGTAAGCATCGGGAACAGAGGTGCCAGCCGCGAGAAACGTGATGCCCATTATGCTGTCGGGAATGCCAAAAGTGAAGCCAATCAACGTCACCATCCACACCATGATGTAGGAGAAGATTGCAGTCCAAGTGATGGAAGCAAAGAAGGTGACCAAAAACAGATGACCCTTCACCTTGCAGTCTGGGATAGTATAGAAGAGAGCAGCGTGTAGTGGGGCTACCACCAACCACTTGGCACAGATGTACAGCCCGTCCACATCTAATACCATTCACCAAAGTACCAACGAGTTTATAATTTTGACAGAAAATTATATGAAAAGAACATACTTGGGTCAGGAATTCGACGCCAAAAACTCTCCTCTGGGCCAATTTTGGAAAGCTTTCGCGATTCAGTTGACATATGATGGTTGAGATCATGGTAGAAATTATCTTTCTTTTCTTTAGCTGTAAAATACATGTTTAGTAATTTTTACTGACAAATAAATATTGCAGACCTTTGCGTGAACGAATGATGACCAAGTAAGCAGCAGATCGGAAGCGAGTAATCGGGCGAAAGAGTCGTTTATATTTAATAATGATTTGGTTGGCCGCTTCGAACACTGTCACCTCAGGCATACGAACAACAAATGGATTGCGAGTATCGATTTGAGCATGTTGCACGTGGCTATTAAAGTCTTCCGACTCATTTCCCACTAGATCAAAGCAGAGTAAATATATCACTTTGATGATGAAATGTTACGTTACCTCGGAATGACTGGTAGTGAACAGCTTCGATGGCATTCGAATTAATGTTATTAAGCTCATCGACTGGCTTGGTTGGAAAATGTAATTGCCATTGCTGATACACGATATCTCGTAACTGGATGTTGTAGTTCATAATTGCAATGTAGACACAGTATAAAACAAGCAAAATGAACGATTCAAACGTTGTCACTTTACCATCGTAGATGCACTAAAAGTTGATATGATGATATAGTAGTATGATCTACAGTTGATATAATTATCAATACTTACCACAATTAAAACCAATACAGTAAAGGTATAGTAGGACGAGTCTCGAGCTACAGGCCACCAGTTCAATTCCGTCGAAACTGAAAATTTAGATTCCCGAAGTTGAATCACTGGTTATTGATCATTCATAGACCACTTACCTGTGTAGAGCGAGCAGAGTCCGATAACGAAGAGAATGTTGAAGACGGCCGAGCCCACGATGGTGCCAGTGCCCACATCACCCTTGGCGATAAACACACCAAGAATGGCGGTGAACAATTCCGGAGCACTCGAACCAGCAGCCATAAAGGTAGCCCCTGGACGCATTTTCTAGGTGAGTTCAAACAAAATTGCCAACAATCAACTTACCGGCAACATCTTCCGAAAGATTCAACCTCTGAGCACATGCTTCGAGTGAAGGCAAAAAGTAGTGGTCACACACCACTGCCAAGGCGTAGAACATGTAACAAACAATTGCGATGTGAAAGATCACGGCACCGCGAGTTCGAGCTTTTTGTCCGAAAATGTCTGGCGGAAACTCCATATAGGCCGGATTCGTACATGAGTTGCTATTTGATTCAAACAGTTCTAATACCACGGGTGGCTTTTGTCTAGCAAAATAAATAATAGTCGATAAGTCTCTAGTTTGGCAGTGTTGGCAATTACTTTGATTTGTCCTGAGAAGTTTTATTAGTGTTGAGACGAATTTTGCCCGACTTAAGAATCATCTGTTGCTGGATTATTGAATGCAGTCGTCGAGTATGATAAGATGATTCAGCTGAGCGAGTCTCCTCACTGGCACCAAAGTCTTTCTCGAGTTGACCAGCGTCGTACTGGTAGAGAGTGTTGGCCCAACCCGAATTGTCCTCATCCACCGCATTGTCAATTTCGATTTTCGTTTCGGGGGCATCTTGTGCCAACAACTCGTCGATTGTCCCAACCGTATCAACATCATTCAATTCAGAGGCACGTTGAGAATCTCGTTTGGTTTTTCCTGTGCGTAATGATTGATCACATTAATAATAAAAAATCTGACTAGCAAAATATATTTCATGGAAATATGCTTGAAATAAGAAACAAATCCACTCAATGGACATTTTTGTCTGATCAAGCATGAACGGTATAGGGAATTTAATTAAGAAGTCACACTAGGTGAGAAAATGCGCGAGTAATCCAATTAAGTCTAGTGCAACTGGAGGATGTGTGCTCAAGTTTCAAAGGCACTGCCGGTAAGCATGCTTGCAGGCACCAACGTTTCTCTTGCTCCAACGCTCTCGGTGCCCAGCAACCTAAGCTGGTGGCGTCATTTCTACACCAAAAAATAAGTATATAAATCTCGCTCAAAAAGCAATAACACATCAATACTGTGAGCAAAATTGAAAATTGGTAATGTGCAAGTAAGAAAGCAATTCCGTTATGGCGAGTCGATAAAGTTGTCACCAACTCGACATTGAGTGAACTGTGGCCTGAGTGTATAGTCGCCATCCCAGGCACCCTGGTTTCATTAGCTTTAATGCATTCTCCTTATCACTTCAATCTCTCTGTATTTGCAATGAAAGCAATTCTAATTAAATTTCTTAATGAATTCTGTATTTAAGACACACATAACAATAAATTATGACTTAAATTTAAACGTACGAAAAGTTTTTTTCTTATTCTAAACTTTTATAGCTAAATAAGCAAAAATATATTATTGCTTTTGATACGCCTCGCACAATGTGAGAAATAATAAATAAATAATAAAGATGATGAATGGTGCTAGACGCAAATGGGTACAATGAAAGATATGGCTGGTGGAAAGCTAACTCACCTTTGAAGTAGAGGTTGCAAGTGGTCAAAACAAAGACTACTAACACTATAAGGCATTTTCGTATTAAGAAGCCTCGTCGATTGGCCGGCATTGTGTATAATTGCCTGATGCCTGGCATTGTTTTGCAAAGCTCTGCCAAATTGAGAGACCGAACAGAAGATGACAATCACTTGGCACCATATGCAACGCCACACTGCTCACCATGCGTCGATTGAGCCAGATTCATCAGGCAAAACAAATTTTGATGAGCTAATTTGCCAAATTTCCTTGAAGTAAATATGCAGTTATGCAGTAGGCAGACGAGGGGTAGGTTGCCGGTCGGCGATGGCTTGCCACCGATGTAGACAACTAGGACTCGATTGTCTAGGGCGCGGTGGTGCCAAATCACAGAAAACTGATTGCCTTAGTTTGTGGACCCGCGACCAAAATTTGTTTACATTTCTCCGCAATCACTTTTCGAGTGGCACTAGAGGCACCGAATCAAATTTCGCGGGTAATTGCAATAAAGAATATCAGCCAGCTGACACAAATTTCATCACTGTCCATTTGTTTCAAGACTTCAACTTTCAAATAACCTTTAATATAATAAGTAAGACCCTCTGGGTAAAAAACGTTCAATGTGATTGTCTCACTTGCGGTTCATTTTGATTAAGTAAAAAAGTAGAAAAGTATACTTGTAATTTAAGATGAATCACAATAGTGGCAAAACAATAACGCGGTAAATGTCATGCGTCGGTTAAATGATCGCATTGAAATGGTGAAAAGCAAAGGTCACGAGCTCGGCAAGTAAGGGTGCTCCGTGGGCTCATCGGTAGTGCTTGGGGATGAGAGCTCGACAACTCGGTAATGAGTAGTTGGGTGGTGCGGTGCATACCAATATTAGAATGCACTAGCCGGTGACATCGAGTGTCGTCGGGTGGACGGAGGACGTCCGTTATGGCGAGAGGCGCAAACTAGTCTGCAAGACACAAGAAACATTTGAAACGTTTTGAAGCTGGCTTAAGACGGGCTACCCAGAGCCCCAGTGGCGCGCACCAAAGGCTTGGCGGCAATCTATCGAGTATAACCAGACCACCCTAGACAGCCGGCTATATAGTGATCATAGATTGATAGTGCCACTCTGGGCCACAACTAATGCGATGATGGCAGTCGGCTGGCCGAGAAAAGCAGCATCAACAACAGGCCAGTCTGTCAATGAATTGATCGTCTGTGTCGCACAACTGACGCCTGCCAACGTGGATTAGTGCCGTGCAGTGATCACGGGAGCGTAGCACCACCACACACCATACACCACACTGTCCTCCCTCACCCAATGGCCAATGGCTAGTGCCAACTTGCCTCGTGAATACCGATAGGTGAGTCGGATAGCACAATCAATTTAAGCAGCACCTCTCCAGTCGGTCTCAAATTATTGAGGTAAATGAAGCAATCGGAAGGCTAAGCCTAAGTGAAGCCGAGCCGGAACTTGACAAGCTCTTTCCTACTTTTTGTCTCTACTGGCAGCTCACTAGCACACTAGGCCGAACGATTTACGCTGTCAGAATGTTTGGAAACATTGGACTTCTAGCAGACAATTACTGCAAGTCTTGCTCTTCGCTCTCGGTGGCGCACTTTACCCCTCGTGCTCCCCCCTGTTCGCCCATTCTAGTACAAGGCTCATTTTCTCCTTGTGCCCGCTCTATATATTTCGACGACAAATGGAAATGGAAGACCAGGCTCGAATGCAAGCCACTGTTCCAGCAAGCCAGACCAGGCAGTAGTGGCGTGTAGCGAGCTACATTAGCTGATCATAATGTACACCCCCTCTATACAAGGAGCCATTTGGCATAGATTATACGGGCAGTATTAAAAATATATGTAACTACTGCTATAGATATAGATTATTCATAGCACATGCGGCACATGGTTTTTGCTCATCTCACCACAGACATGCGCACTCAAGTCTGATCAGTCCAATAGATCATGTGGGCCGATAGTGACCGTCCGACAAGTCAAAGTGCCCACCACCGCTTTCAGTCTCCCCCCTGAAGCGTCGCGTCGATAGAGATCGGGCGCTATTGTTAGCCCAACTAACTTTGTTCCCGTTCGCACACACACAACAAGAGCAACAAAAGCAACACCGTCAACGAATCGATTCAAAGTTCCGGGAGCTAATAATTTTTGGCTCTCATTCACAATGGGTGCCATTGCATTGCGACAAGCACACACACACACAAAGACACCGAGTGGTTTGTGCTAACCTCTTTGATGCTCACCCTCCGTACACCACAATCAATTGTCCTTTTTTTGCCGATAAGATGGTTTATTATTTAAAACACTAAGTATTACTGCACAATAACCAAAAATGTATTTATTATTTTCTATACTTACGCAGTATCTGCAGTTAGATTACACAACAGTTAAGATTGAAATCACTTCCAGTTGAAGTCTATAATGTGTATGTACATTGTGCAATGTAAACAAGCTTAAAAACAACTATCGAGGAAAGAGACAAAGAACAAACATTGGATTGGAAAATTTGATTCCAAGAAAAAAATAACCAAAACAAAGTGGGATTAAATGGGTAGTTGGAAAGTGAACAAGTTGACGTGTTGCAACAATACACTGTATCGCGTTATTAATGCGGAAAATCCTTTAATCCCGGTAAAACTGAATTATTTTTGCACCACTTTTACTTTGCTTTTCACTGTAAATACGTTATTTATGCAGAGTTAAATTATTAAAAAGTTGTTAAATTATTTAAATTTATTTTATTTAATGTGATTATGCCGAAAAATGAGGAAACCCAAGAAAATGTAAGTAGCTCGGGCACACCTAGTCATTGTATCCAACCAAACTCGATCTCCTAAGTGATGGCTTCTCTAAATTGGCAAGCTAATCAAATCAAAAGCTCTCAGATTTTACCTAGTACTTTACTTTTTTGATTAATTAGCTTAAAACACAATGATAGGAATAGAAAATCAGCAGACAAATTAATATACATGTTTAGAATAATACAATGCAATTATATTAGAAAGATTCTAAATAAAAAAGAAATATTAACACAAGTACACTTTACTAAGGCTTTTAAAATCAACTTTATTATTAATGTAGAAAAGAATCTTCCTAAATTAAAAATCGATTCCCATGCAATATCTACTCATACTCTTTATAATAAACTAATAAAAGTTCTCTAATTAATCAGAAAAAACTTATGTTTTAACAACTAGAATGTCATTTTAAAAAGTTGCTTTAAATTAAAGTTTAATACTTGTGAAAAATGATATTTGCAATACTTTGCCATCTCGACGAATCCAATTCCCCGTAAAAAAGGTAACTATAGTATACCAGGTGTTTTGCGATATTGGGAATCCAAAAAAACTGCCAACAAAAACATTAAAATAACATGAGTACAGAAATTACAGTTTAAACGTGTAATTTGATAGTCTACCCACTATCCATTTAAATAGTTAACATAAGATAAAATGGTAAATGATTTGGTAGATCAAGACAGATGTGTGGTGGTAGCATATAAATGATTATTAATTAAATGCCACCTGAATCAAGTTGCAATTCAAAACAGTAAATGAAGAGAGAGAACAATCCTGTAAAGTGCACTGATGCACCACCCAGTATGATAGTGCATCTCGGGCCAGTCCAACAGATGCTAACAAATATAAATGGCTAATTAGGTTGTGGAGCACAGTTGGCACCGTTGTACTTCTCACAAGGCTCATTGTGTGCCTGGATATGGTTTACAGTTCTTCTCCACTCATAAGTGCCACTGGTTACTCTTCTCATCTCAAGTCTGCACATATTTTTATGATAGTCACAACGCCATAAAATGATGCTTGAAACGAGAAGTGAGAGCTCTGTGCACTCAAATTAGTACTTTACAAAAATATTTTAATTGCTAAGTGTGGTAGTGAAAAGACGAGTAACTTTCTCCACTCTCCGCAACTCTCCTCGTATGCTCGCTCAATGTGGCAAAGAGTTTTTTGTTTATATTCTTAAACTTTTTGAAATTTTGCATGAATAATTTAATAACCAAACAAGAACGTCATTAAAGGAAAAAAATTGAGAAAGTACATACCGAAGGTATCCATGGCAACTTGTTTGAAAACACGTAAGTCGCTCTCGTAACCGGGATAGAGTGACGGCGAAACAACTCGAAATGCCTTCATTTAGTATCCCAAAGTAAACAATATCTAATCAATTGGATAGTGATTTTTTTACTTTTCGGTTGTCGTTGAAATTGTCCTGGTGGCTTGATTGTGTGCGTTAATATATTGAATTGTATTTGCATCTTGCAGTGGTTGTGTTGCTGTGGTTGCAGTGCATCACTGGTCAACAGAAGTCAGTGGAGAAGCGGCACGGTGCAAATCGAGTGCTATGGCGTCGGCAAACCAACACAACCTCCTCGTGTCCATCCGACCCAAGTATGATCTCGCCGTGCACTTGCACCAACAACCGGACACGATTCACGGGCAGAACAGGTCCCGAACTATCGTGCGTCAACTACAATGGCAACGAGACTATTCCCATCAATGATATTCTCAACAATCTCGCTGGATATATCAGCAGAACCGACGAAGGTTTAATTTTTCAACGATTGTTGCTTGTCAATGGACGCGTTCCCTCGCTCAATCGTAGCATGTTTCACGGGATCCAGTTTAATAAGATTGAGATCTATGAAAACAATTTGACACGGTTTCAAGCCGACACATTTGAGGTATTTTGATTACATTGGTTTCGATTTTATTATTTAAAATTTTTAAATATATCTACAGGATATGCGAAATTCATTGGAATTTTTGTTTTTTAAAGGAAATAGACTCACTACTTCTATTTTTACTGCTTTGGGTCGGGCCGACAATTTGAAATATTTAGTACTGAATTTAGGTACCAACTCGTTTAAGACGATGCACTACAACTCGTTGGCCAATATGGCCGATTTGAGAATAGTGAGGATTAATGGTGTGGTCACTAATTTAGCTTCGGGTGCTTTCTCCAACTTGCCTTCTATATCTCAGATCAAAATCACCAATCAATTAGAGGAAATAGCGGAGGGAGCTTTTACTTTTTCCCAAACAAATCAAACAATGAACGTGTCCATTGATCTCTCGAGTAATAAACTTGATGAAACAAGTTTTGCCCAAAATTTTATCGATATACGCCCAAATATCAACATTGACTTAGACTTGACCTCCAACTTGCTTCGCTATTTACCTGAAAATGTTTTTAAGCCATTTCTCGAAGCGAACTCTGTGAATCAATTAACAGTGGTTAACAACCGAATCGACTGTGGTCGGTGTGAGTCCTACTGGTTAGTTGTGGATCGTGAAGCATTTGAGGACCAAGTGGAGGTGAATTGCAACGGAAACCAACAATCGTCGATCTGGGACCACGATTGGAGCCATTGTGCTTCGGCCGGTTCCACCCTCAGTCCTACCCTCAGGCTTCAACTCATGCTCGCTTTCTTCCTGCTTCTCACCGGTCACTTTATGACTCTGGTCTTCTCTTAATAACAGTTCAATATTTGCCAACTAGTTTTGCACAAATGCCATCAGTGCTTTTTTATTGTCCTGTACCAGTTCACCACCCATACAACTCGAATAAAATCTATTCATTGCCAACTCGACAATAGAGTTTAGTTCACTTGCTATTGGTGTGTAACTCGGGCAAAATGCTGTGGCGACTGATTGCAATAGTTCTTCTTCTCTGGATTCAGATGGAATTGCACGGTAAGTAGATGAATTGTTGTAGAGTGGCAAACCTTGACCTTGTTGTTTGAGCTTAGAGGGAATACCCTACCAGCGATGTCAGCTCAACCGGGATTGCGACCCCTTCTGCATATCGTACGGGTACAATCGATCCGAGTGCACCAGTCGCACTCTTCGGCTCAGTCGTTACTGTGAGTGCCACGACTGCGACTTTGTCCTCTGTGCCACCTACTGCACCAAGAACAATCTCAAGTTTGTGGGATGCAGTTGCTTTGCATTGCCCACCATTATTGGCCAAAGCAACTTTGGGCCCAACTCCGATGTCAACCAACTGCTCAACAACGAGTGCTATGACAGCAAATTCTTTTGCCAATGTTCCAAGTAGTTGCATGCACAACACCTCACACAGCTATTAACCATAAAATATTTGGTATCTTTAATAATCTATAATATATCAAATAAATGAATTTAAATAATTTAAAAATTTGCGGTCAAAAATGGAAATTAAAAAATATAAATTCAAAAGCACATTGAAAATGCTGATCGAAAGTTAGACCGCAAGATCGGCGCCAAAGCGTCGATGCTCCACGTTGTTCTGGTTGGCCCAACAAAACAGTTCATACTTGTTCTTCACGTTGACCGGCAGCGATGAGAGGATCTTGGCGCGTCTGTCGTTCGGCATCTGGTTGAACACGGTCGGTGGAGGCAGGTTGAATGACTCAAACAACTTCGAGTCCTTCACTTCTAGGTTGATAGACTCAACTTGCGGAAACGAGAGCCCACTGGGTTGGTTGCCAAAAAAACTCGGCGACTTAGTGCCCATTCGAGCTTGGCTAGCCAATTCCAATGGGTCGTACATTGGAGTGTACTGTTCGACCAACGGTGATGCTACACAATAGAAGAAAAATGTTACTTATCAAACAAAAACAAGGAAAAGCAAATAAATACCAAAAGAAGTGTTAAACGAAGAAAAAGGGCCAGTGTTTGCCAAAACGTTGCCAAGATCTTCAATTCGAGCGTTGTTGGGAAAAAGTGAAGTAAAAGGGAATCGAGGCTGCTGTTGAGCAATGCGTGATTTGTCATCATTCACCGAGCCAAGGCCAAACAAGGCGGCACTTGACCCTTTCACCAGGTTCTTGTTCTCAAAAAGCGATCCATTCCAGTTGTTACTCAAGGCATTGGTCGGCGAGAGGGGCATCACGTTCTCCTTCTGAACTGAATTCTTCCATTGAGCACTGGAAAGCTGAGTGGGAACATCCCACGAGTTCTTGAACCGATAGTGGTTCTCAATCACTGCATCTCCTTTCGACACTCCAACACCGGGATTGCTCGCAAACACAATGTCCGCGTTAGCTTGATTCATCACTGACTTGCCAAATGTATTCGAAAAATGACCGTTAGTTAAGTCATTCAAACCGCCAGATTGTTTTATAACTTCATGAGGCTTTTCCTCGACTTTCACAGAAAATTGAATCTCCTTTGAACTTTTTCCTAATTAAAAATATTCAAATTTTAAAAACTATTATCACACAAAAAGAGAAATAAATACCTTGCAGCTCAGCTTGTCGAGCAATTGAAGCATTCTTGTGAATCCACTCGGTCACGAACGAGTCGGTAGAACAGCTCGAGTTAAACTTGCAATCTTCCTCTACAATCTGCTCCAACGTGACCAAATTGTCCTTAGTCTGCAACGAACCGCCATAGACAATGTACTCGAGGTAGGTAATCAGATTGTCCACCGAGAGACGTTGCAGAACCTCACGCTTCTTGGCTTTGGGCAACTGGTGGAACAACTGTTGCGATGGCAGCAGAAGCTTCTGCTTGGTCACTGGCTTAGACAGAGGCATTGGTGTGCTTCGCGCTGACAAAAAGGAAGAGGGAAAGAGAGGGAGAAGGAAAGACAGGAAGAGAGAAAGTTAGTTTATAAAGAGAGGGTCACAAGAAAGTTCAAGAGCGACACGAAGGCAAGCAATCAAATGAACTAGACTACGTGTCGCCGGGCTCTATTTATATGCGAGGCCAAGTCCGAGCCAAGGAAAAACGAAGTTGAGAGCAAGCGAGAGAGAAGGAGAGTGAGAGAGGGAGGTGGGTTGTTGTTGTAGTAATTTCGAATTCATCAATCCAACACTGCTTTCAACACAGTCAATCACGTGACTATAAAGAGCCCAACACTTACCAAAAGAACAAACCAAAAGCAAAAGCATGCTAATTGAATTAAAGGTCAACGTTTTTCTGTTGTTAATTATCACAGCCTAATTGTTTGCCTTGCTTGTTCTGGCGGTTTGTTTTAAATATTTAAGTATTAAAAACTAAAGCCAACCATAGTAAAATTTAGTTACAATCAAAGTTGGTATGCTTGTTCTTGTCGCAAGTGTTGGTCTCTCTTGGATGGAATTGGCTCACAACTTGTGCTAAAAATTGAATTTGCTCACTTACAAACAAAACTGTTGCCAAATTTATCGATTGATTACTTGATGTAAATCGCGATTCTAAGTGTCGTTGGAAACGTTGATGTTGAAACAGTGGGTGAAAGTGAGTGAAGTGGAAGTGAGAATTGGTTGAGTGGAGTATTAGTGAGCGAGCCAGCAGATGGAGCTTTTGCTTAGTGTGGCTCCACCCACTCACTGGCTGCCATCTTTCTTTGCTCTCTTCCTTTCTATTTTCTTTCATTGTTCCACTTTTCTCAACTCACTTCACTTTCCCTTTCGCTCTCTGTGGTGTTGCAACGGAAGCACTGTACCACGCTATGGACAACAAAGAACCGTGTATCAAGGGTTCGAAAGATGCTCAAGCATCGAGCAGTGACCTAGAGTCAAGTGTGCTCAAATATATTGAATTCTACTTTTCCGATTCTAATCTGAACCAAAACAAGTATCTTCGCTCACTTCTTGAATCTTCTTCAAATAAAAGTATTTTTAATTATTTTTTTATAAAATTATAAATTAAATAAATCGTTTTTCTTCAAATAGGCATAACTTTGGATCAACTTTTGACTTTTAACAAGATTAAAGAGTTGGTTGGTGGCGACAAGGCTTTGCTTCTCAACATTCTTTCTAAATCGGAGCTGAAAAATGCACAACTCTTGTTGGAAACCGAATCCCTCTGTAGGAACACTGAATGTCCTTTTACGCATGATAAGAATTTCTTGAAAAATCGTCAAGATTTAAGTCTTTTTTTGGGAAACCTTGGTCAAGGGATCACTATGAGCGACATAATTGAATGGGTTTCATTTTACGGCGAATGTGTCGTCTATCCCAAAAAGCGTGATGCTGTTGACAAAAACAAAATCCTTAGCGCAATCGTTGGTAAGTTATCATTGTTGAATTTACAAAGATTGGATTTGCAAATTTTCGCCTAGGTAGGAAGAATTCTTTAACAATTTTTATACCATTTCAAAGTTCAGATTTGTTTCTTAAAGTTTCTTATAAAAAATAGATTCTAAAGATTTAGTTTTTAGCGACAGAAAAATCGAAACGGCACACAGCAATGGAGATTTGCAGCTATTCGATTAAGTTTTGTACTTTGAATTAATATAAAGATGAGTAAAAAAAGTTCTTCTTAGAGAGAAATAGAGTCCTTTGGAATCACTCTTTTAAATTTTTTGCTTTATTTTAATTAGTTTTTAGCAATGGACAAAATTATCAAAAGTTTGTCAACGATGTTAACAATGGCGTTTTCTTGGTTAACCAAAAGGAAAAGTGCAAGATCGTGAATTTGCAAGTGATGCCCTATCAAATGTATGAAAAGGAGAGGGAGAAACTCAAGAAGAAGAAGAAGCACATCAAGTTTATTCAAAAGTTCCTCGACATGTCAGTCAGTGGAGTGGAAGAGGGTGGTGACCAACCACAGAAACTCTTTGGAATGGCTAATCTTGTGGCCAAGCGATCCTTGTTGGTCAAGTTTCCCTCGGTGGTGATTCCTCAGCCGGATGAACTGCGAAATTATCTCAACCCGCGTGGCTTGATCTATCTCTATCAAGTGCACGGATGCGAGTGGCACTACTATCTCTTGTTCAAGAATCGACTCTTGATGCTCGAGTATTTCAACGCTAGTCCGTGGTTGGACTTTCAAGTCGGTGGTCCTCTTGCTCAAGCCCAGTTTGCCATGGTTGATGAGAATAACCTTCCAGGCCACTATGAACATTATGTCAAGTGTGTGAAGAATTTCTTCAAGAAGAAGCAACCCTTTCCTCTGAATATGGACGTTGATCTGTAATAGTAGTAACATCAACTTTAATGATTACTATTGTATTTTTTCATATTTTTTGTTGTTATTTACAAATTGATATTTTGGTGAAAAAAGTTGTTTTAACCCATAACGAATAAAGGTTAGCTAGAATTTGAATGATTGAATGCAAGAGAAAATCTCATCATAGATGGATTGGAATTGTTTGATCACCGCAATCTGGTGTTGGGAGGGAAGGTTGCGCGAAGAGTAGAGCATCCACGAGGTGGGCTGCGAGCCTTCCTCGAAGCACTTCCGAAGGGTGCAACGCAACGAGGAGATGGAGTCACGGCCAATGCGGTTCTTCTCCTTGCGCCCAAGCAGAGCGGCCAGACTGTGTCGCCTCGGCTCCACCACCACTTTCTCCATGCTCATCTTCTGGTGGCTTTTCTGCCACCGCTTCAACTTGCCCCTCACCTCGAGCAAGCGTTTCTCCTCGATCTTGTCCTCGATCAAGTGGTCATCGAAGTCGTACTGAGTGAGCCAATTCACGATCCGCGGACCCTCACGCCACTGGCACTTGCTGTCGAGATGCTCACAGAGGGAAATCGATTTGAGTCGCAACACCGCTACTAACGAGTTGAGACTTGGCAACGAGCACGGTGTCAGTGGGTAGCTCGTCGAGTTGGTGGCACGGCACGAGATCAACGTGGAGAGGTAGGTAAACACCCTGACAGAGAACCCAGTGGGATGAGTGACCAATTCACATTGCACTTTGTATTCATTTATTATTAATATACCTCAAATGCAGTGGATTTTTATTTTTGACTACCCTCCAAGCATCAATGAGGAGATAGATCTGTGGGAGGTGTAACCCGCGCATCATCGATTCGAACGACTGGTAGTTTTGCTTTTGATGTAGAATAAAAGCAGTCTAAAGAGTTTATAGAAAATTTATGCAATGTGAATGATGCAACAATTAAGTGTCACTCACCTCGATGGCATTGGCAATCAGTTGTCCTTGACCTTCGGTGGTGAACTCACTGAGAATTATATTTGCTATGAGCTGAGACATTTCTTGACCAAACTCAAGCATATTCCGCAGATTTTTACAATTACATGAGACTCGGCGAAAAAGTACCGACATCAACTCACGACTTGATATGTTTAGATAGTATTGTTTCTCAAATTTTGATAGTTTGCGCGCAAATTTGCTAGGATTTTCCAATTCATGCTTTGAGGCAAGATGACGCGCTTCGGTTTTCATATTTTTTGAAAAATCCAAATTGAACATATCTTTCCTGTGTTTAGAATCAACGATAGTATTGCTAGACGCTGCGAGGCTACTTTGCGAACGAGTGCGCCGCAAAATGCCATGACTCGACTCCTCTTCGCCATCCACTTCATCATCATGGACTTTTTCCTTTTGAGTATTGACTAGTTTGGCTTGGTTCCAGCACAACTTCTTCTTGAGAGGCACAAACTGAGCCTCTGCAGACTTGTCAAGTTGCCCCTTGCCAATCAAGCTCAATTCTAATTCAGAAGAGTGTTTGCGCAGTGGCAATTTGAGCTCGGGACAAAGCAGAAGTTGATCGGCTAAATCTGGCTGAAAGCAGAGATAGCGCGTTGAGTTGGATAGAATTGCATTAGGCTCTGGTTTGGGTGCCAGTGAGCGCGTTTCATCATGTTCGCGGGTCCAAAGTGTGAGAACACAGTCTGCAAGCAAGTGGATGCTTTCCCAGGTTGAGCAGCCTTTGTAGATGTCGCTACCGTCCATGGGCAAAGCTAAGGGAAAGAGACAGGTGTCCTTGAGGTCGTTCCCGAAACGCTCCACTCGCCGTATGAACTCTGCTTTTCGAGTGGCACTACTCTTAGACCGATCTCGACTCTCACTGGCTGAGCTGGAGTAGCTAGAGAAGAGTGGGTCAGAGGGCACCGAAGTGATGTCACTCTCGGTGAGCAGCGAGACTAGAGAACTCGACATTAAACTCGAGGCGGCCTGTGAGTAGTTGTCACTGTTGAGACCATTCTCAGCTCCAACGATAACGCTGTCCAATCGACCCAACACCTGATGAGGGAGTAATGCTCAATAATATCCACCTACGCGCCACACTTTATACCTCATTTAAGGAGATATCATCTTTTTGATCAAATGTTTGTTCATTTTCCACGAATCCATTTGATTGGCCCCAGCCATTTATGTTTACCACTGTTTTATCTTCTCTAGACTGTAATTAAAATATAAAATGAGGACAACCGAAACTTGGGTACGTCAGTTACCTCATGGCTTGATACTGAAGACACGATGGAAGGACTGGAATTGAGGTGAATATAGTTGTTGTTTTGATCTCTAGCTAGTGGTACCATTAGATCATGTTCTTGTTCGAATTCATCCGAGTCGAGATCTTTGGACGAATTGAGGTCACTGTAGTGATTAGGATGAATATTATGCACTTCGGCAGTGACCACGATGGTGTTTTGTCCATGTACCGCGGGTCTAGGCTCGAGCAGCACGGCGTCCATCATGGCTCAACTCGCTACTTCAATTCTCAGTGCTGCTGGTGCACCATAAACTAGACATGGTTTTCTCAGTTGATCGTGTGATGCACACGGCGATTCAATTAATGGCACTCGCGATTAAGAAAAGTATTGCCAATGTCAAGTCGCCCCGCAGTGACGATAGCAGTGGTCGCTGGGCAACCTCGTGAGCCTCACCTCCATTTTTCTCTGATTTCTTCCAATCAATCCCGGTCTATTTAGATTGGATCTTAATCTGCCAAATTTAGCTCACACACACGTTGACGCCATTGCAAGCACACAGATGTACCGCCACATTGCCTAGCTTAGCGCGCAATAGTAGTGAAAGTTAAGTAACACCACTCTAGTAGTTCGATTAAGGTAAACATGAATAGCTTGGTTGTCTGGTGTCCATCAGTGACAGGTGTGAGCGGAGCGAGACAGAGCGACGAGTGACACCTGGTGCTGGTGAAGCACATAGTCCCGTTGTCGGGTATTTAGCTATAGCTGTGGCATTGTACCCGAGCGGAATCCACCTGATCGATGGTAATATATTACTCTGACTGACGAGCCAAGGTTGCGAATGAGCACTGGTTGGCCTGTGGTAAACACAGTGCCATTCACCATCGATGATCGATCAACGGCACCGTGATGGAAAAGCCTGTTTATACAATCCGTGCACTAACAAATATACTTACTACATTCACTCTTGTAGCTACTTACTATACACAAACACAAACACACATTTCTTGGATGAAAACACTGAAATTGCTTTCACGTGCTGTTTATTTAATTACACGTTGTATTATTATACATGATGATGATGATGGTGTTGTTGGTGATGGTATGGTGAACTGATAGCTGATGACTTTATTTTAAATTCTAATTGCTATCGGGTGGGAGCGAGTGAGTGTGAGAAAGTGATGAAATTTTTTGTTGTTTCTAAAAACGCTACCAAACAATGACGTACGTTTACACACGATGTTGGAAATTTTGCCAAGGATCATACCGGTCGGATTAAATTCAATAATTACATACACGGCTTTTAATTATATTGTCCACTTCTAAGTACTGAAGTTTAAGTCTAATTAATTAGAGAGTGACAATGAATTAATGTTAATTGGTTCTTTAAGACTGCGAATGCTCTTACCTCAACGTAGTGAGGGGTGGCTATGTGGGTTTGATTGATACTAGAGGTGGTACCATTCCTCTTTGTCCAAATCAGGATTGCCTTGCTCTGAGAATTCGTCTTCGGGGGAAAAGATCATTTCTCGCGCGTTGCGATGGGTGTCGTCAATGTTCTCTCCACCGCGAAACGCGATGTAATGTCCACCATTGAGTCTAGTGAACTGCACACTGTGGGCTGGATCCTCTAACACCTTGGCCTTGATCAGGTACCGATTTTTGACAATAATTACCGACCATACGTTGCCATTGCCGTAAAAGTTGTCAAGGTCTAGCTTGAGTTTAGAAGCAATGCGGTTGTACTTGCGGAAGCCAGTCATGTTGTGCGCAGCGAGGGCGTGCAGTGATGTCCAGTACTCGATCTTGTCGATCTGTTCC
The DNA here is from genome assembly GCA_011762765.2 of Rhinocypha anisoptera. Taxonomy (NCBI): domain Eukaryota; kingdom Metazoa; phylum Arthropoda; class Insecta; order Odonata; family Chlorocyphidae; genus Rhinocypha; species Rhinocypha anisoptera. Next base: position 15,231 of record WURS02434700.1, on the reverse strand, counting down.
TCCTTGAGCTTGGGTCCCTCAACAATGCGATGTGTGGCCGCGATGAAGTAGTGCACTCCATTGATACTGCTCGAGAGCCAAACACCGTGCAGTGCCTTGCCCATAGTGTTGCGTGAAGTGGTACTTAGCACCACGCTAAAACGATAGTTCCACTTGCCAAACTTCTTGTCCAACTCCTTCTTCAAGTAGCGCGCAACCTTCCGCCGGCTATATGGCTTAAAGTGAGCCTCGAGCAGTGTCTTGTTGCACATGCGAAGTTCTTCTGAGTTCATGTTGGTGCCGTGTAGAACCAGCTTCCATATTTGTTGTTCATCGAGCTCTGTCGGCAGACTTCCATTATCCAAAGCATTACCCTCACTGGTAATGGCTTCCGGCTTAGGCTTCGAACTCACAGTTGGCACTGGCTTAACAGTTACAATATTGGATGAAAGTCGCACAGTAGCAATTGTACTCGAGCTAAACACCGGTCTCGGAGTGGTAGAAGACAGCAAAGAAGTACTTGATGTGACGTTATTTGTGGTACGAGTTGTACTGCTAATGTTTGCCGTACTTGTGTTGACATCTATCGTCGACAATGTGTCATTAGACGAGTCTTCACTTCGAGTTGTCAGCGCTGTACTGGGCAGATCCCAGGGATCATTCTCGTTGCTATCAGACGAGTTGGAATTGCTTGAATTTGTGTTGAGTACAATCGAAACGAGACTTAGAGAGTTGGTTGCTTCAGTTTCCTCAGTATCTATTGTGTTCGCAACTATCGTGCGGTTATCTGTGATCACAATTAAACCTGTATTAAGGAAAAATAGTGCATTTCCAGTCAACTCACCATTCTCGAGTTCCATGGTGGAAACAACAATTATTAGTTTGAAACAGCAGAAAACGAGCAGAAGTAGACGACTAGCCATCATTGTCAAGTGTTGGCGCCAGACTACACAAACAAATGACCAGGAAACATTTGATTAGATCGCCACTCGAAAGTTATCGTCAATATGACAAGCCAACTGTAAAGCTAAGACACACTAACGAGAAAACAATTTGACAAACGCAAAAGTGAGATTTTTAGCAGATCAACCTCAATCAGTCATATGAAGGGAGGCGAGGTAGAGATGGCAAGTGCTTTTCAGTGGCCAAAGGCCGGGCATAAAGGCGCGCCTCCGGTGCATCTCGCCCGACAGAGTGCCACCAGCACACTTGTCACAAGCAATTCTCCTACTTGCCAATGTACTAATGATTTGCCAACCCAAGTTACTGCCAAAATCAACCATAAATCGAAACTGTCGATGGGATCAACAGTGGCTGATTCGCTTTGGACATGGGTGACGCAAGCAGATGCCAATCGAATTTGCGTAGTTCATTTTTGCTAACCAATTGGTCCATTCACCAACTCGATTCAAAACCTCAAGTAGTGCTCGCTTGTCCCATTAGTCTCATTGTTCAATAGATATACAACAATGTGGACAAATTAGCTATCATCTCAAGTTATGCACAACACACTTAAAAGAAGGCCTCTGGAGACTTCTTGAACACTCAATTAGAGCGAACAAGTACCCGACTCTCAGGTGATTGCAACCACTGGAAGACAATTGTTGACTTGTCACAAGGGTAACGATTACTTTAAAAGCATCACTTGCAGTGTTATTCAAGAGTGATTGTTTAAGAGGAATCAACTACAAACACAGACATGCCGATAACACTATTGCAATTAATTGCCCAGTGGTCACGCGATTTTATGCGATAGTTGTTGCTATATATTTACTTTTTCCTCGAAGCAATTTTATGACAAGTCAAAAGTTTTTCTGTAGTAGAGAGTCGCAGACAGAATGAAGACATCGATCAGAGTGCGTAATTGATTAGGATAGAACAAGTTGGCGCATGGTTGAAGTCATCAGTGATTAACGATGGCCACCGTGGTGGTGAGTTGCCATACAATCCACACAAATCGAATACAGCTGACGCTGGTGGGTTAGTAGTTAAATCGGACTCGACACACACTGTGCCACACAGCACCATCAAACCATTGGCAAGAGAGGGGGAGACCACTCATGGCGCCGGTGATGATCGAACGTACGCCACTACCGACTCGATCCGCCTCAGGTACACAGTTCGCTTCGGTGTAATGCCTGCCCCAAGTTTGCAAACAATTTGGTAGAGGCATCACCTAGGAGAATTGTTAGAACCACAATGCTATTCCTGCGCACGTGCTGATTATCATTGATGCGCAGTGAATCTTATCACAAACAGTGAGTCTATTCTATAGGCAGAGGCAATTAATGAGATGCAAAGTTAGATTTCGCACAAACAAAAGACAAGCTCGGTTGAAGGTGACTGCCACCGGCGATTAACACCCAAGATGCCGACACGTAGAGTCCAGAGATGCAATTGAAACAAATCAGTAGTGTGTTAATTTCACAGGCCATGCATGCATTTCAACAATGAAACGTGGGGAGAAGATTTTCCCCGTACTTGAGTTCGAAGACTCACCACTGCTCTCGCAAAGTTAGCCGTGCTAAAGTAGCATACTTTGATGTTGAAAAAGGTGAAATATCTGTGATTGGCGAGGAGCCGAGAAGAATTCAATTAAACCTTTGAGAAGACGATATTGGAGAAGTGGAGTTGGCGCGCGTGGTGCTGCTAATCGGCTGCCAGTGTCGCCCGACACTCCACTCGACACGATGGCTAGCGAGCAATGCGAATGCCAACCGTGATGCTCAACGTTGATGTGCTCCACGCGCCGAGAAGAGACTAACCGAGCACGGTGTGCCTTCACACTTCGAGCCAGCCAGTGATTACTTGGGAATGTCACCAAAAGAGTGCCAGGGCTAGCACCAGTAGTACATCAATTCTGGGTAGTCTCCATTAACCGACCGGTTCGACCGATTAACGCGATACCATTTCACACAATCGCACTTTTCGATCTGGCTCACCTCGTGGCAATTATAACACTGCTGACAGCTGGATAACATCTTGATCAAACAGACTCGAGGGTAGAGAGGCGAACAAGCGAGATTTCGAGATCAAGCAAACTAGTGGAAGGAAAGGAGTCAATGGTGCCGTCACGCCGATCCAACTTGATCGAACTCCACCTTGTCGGGCTAGTCTGCCCATCGCGATAGGTCGCTACCACTACTCAAGGTTTGCTCGGCACTGCTTACTTTCCTTAATTTAGATATCAAATTGACCCTACTGGTGTCATTGGCAATCACCGAAATCTCTTGAAAAGTCATCTTTCCAAATGCATTTTACCTCATTTTTGGGCTTATCTCTGTCATATTCGGAGATCATGTGAATCAATCTTTTCACATTAACTGGAACAAGTTTAAGGCAGGTTGACATCAATCCTCCCTCTTCATTCAGCCCAGTGAGACTCATCTTGCACTAGAAACCTACAAGCAGTGACTTGGCTTGATTAGGCATTAAGGAAGTGGCAGTGAGGCTAAGAGTGGACACTAAGAGCAGTGGGTGCCATAAATCAAGTGACTTTGTGAACTGTAGTGGAACGTGCTGTGCGATTGCAACCTTTAGTCGACACGAGTAGCTTGTCTAGACGAAACTCACCAAGTCCCGCCACCCGGGCACATCATTATCAATGCTAATCAGTGATGACACCCGCCGACGCATGTGGCGACAAACCGACACGTGAAATGACCAACTAGGTAGCTACCTCAAAACCCACTGGGGTAATGAGCGGCCACCCTTCTGAGCCACCCCACTCATCTGAACCACCCCATGTTTTAAACATTACATCAATGTCGTTTTGCAATCAAAATTCATTAGACGACGTCTTTTGAATAAACCGCCCATACAATGGTATTATTTTCTTAAAAGTAATTGGCACTTTTATCAATCGACGATAGCTCAAATTTCACATATGTGCAATAGATCGACTTGTTTAATGAAATTATCAAAAAACAATAATGACAATCAACATGCAAATCAGATCGGACTTTGATTAAAATTGCGTTTTTGTACTTGCAGTATAATTAACTTTGATAAAGATCCGGGCACATGACTGAGGATTAACTTGACAAAGCAAGAAAAAACATTCTCTTCGAGCAACAATAGTAAGCTATCAGCAGAAAAAAATCTTACCCGAGCTTCAAGACAATACAAAGTACTTTTTTTTGCTGGCAGAAGTAAAAAGTGAGTTGTGTTTGATTTAAGCGTCCAGTTGATCACATGATGGCTCGTGAACATTTTTTTGTTAAAGTCGAATCAAACCGCCGGGCACCTGCTGGGAAATGTTTGGTTTGTTTTCCTTTACAAATCTATTATTATTTAAACAAGAGAGAAGAATGAAATGGAGGATTAAATTGAGAAAATCGATCAACATTTGAGCGAAGAGATTAACAGTGTTATATGAGATTACGCCGATCATCATCACGGGTGTTTAATTAACGCAACAAGAGTAACAGGAAAAAGTGCTGTATCGCGATGGAACTACCAACTATCGATAGTGAACGAGCGCATGCACACGTGTTGTGCAACTCATGCCAAACACACACACAGACGCGAACAATAACAAATCAAGTTTGAAGGTTTGAGCAGTGTTGAAGCTTGTCATCCCGCATCATCATGCCGAATGATCAAGTGTTCTCTAACCTCCAGGAGGCAGTTGAGTCTAGCGACAATGTCACCGAGATTCAAAACTGTTACTGTGTAAACTGTGGCCAGGATGGCACCACCAGGATGCTACTGACCGAGATTCCCTTCTTTCGCCAAGTAGTTGTGATGTCCTTCGAGTGTCCTCACTGTGGTTATCGCAACAATGAATTACAGCCTGCACAGCAAATTGCCGAGAAAGGCATCCGTTTTGAGCTCAAAGTTGAATGCTCTCGAGATCTGACGCGACAGATAGTGAAGACCGAGTGGGCTCATATTCAGATTCCTGAAATTGAGTTTGAGGTTAAACAACAAAATGGACTTATCACAACCGTGGAGGGCATTTTGGATCGCGCCATTACTGGGTTGCAGTACTCCTATGATAATTGTGATAGGGAGGAAAAAGACAAACTGCCACTTAAGCAGTTTATTGAACGAATGAGTTCATTAAAAGAGGTAAAGGATAACTTTACCTTAATCATCGAAGACATTAGCGGTAATAGTTTTATAGAGAACTTTAACGCTCCCGAACCAGATCCGCAGTTGAATATAACGTATTTTATCCGAACCATCGAGGACGACAAGCTGCTAGGCATTTACAACTCGGACGAGATTGGCAACAATGAGACCGAAGGAGTGAAGGATGAGGTGCTTCAGTTTGCCACCAACTGTCCCCACTGCAACGCTCCCTGTTTCACCAACATGAAAGTGACCAACATACCTCACTTTAAGGAAGTGATCATCATGGCCACTAACTGCGATGCTTGTGGGCATCGAACCAATGAAATCAAGTCGGGAGCGGGAATTGAAGAAAAGGGTGTTCGCATCACGCTGGAGATTGCCAACGAAGATGATCTCAAGAAAGAGGTGGTTCGATCCGACACGTGTAACATCTCCATACCACAACTCAGTCTCACACTTCACTCCTCAGGCTCAGGCCGTTACACCACTGTTCAAGGTCTCGGTCTCAACATGATTGAAGATCTGCAGCGCACTAACCCATTTATCGATGGCGACTCTACGCGCGAAGAGATCAAAGCAAAAATGGAAAAACTCAAAGAGAGACTAGAAAACCTAGTGGGAACTATCATTATCTTGGATGATCCATGTGGGAACAGCTACGTGGAGGGAGCTACCAAGGTGGAACATTATGAACGAAGCTGGGAACAGAACGAAGAACTTGGTCTCAATGACATTAACACCGATTGCAAGCAATCCACCTAGATTAGTCTCATGTTTGAATCAATGGTAACATTCAATAATGCATTTTTATAAAATAAATAAGTTAATTTTATTTAACTACCCATTTTGTATTATTATTTATTATTATAACGTAGGGCGTTTCCTGGTTTGATAAAAGTGCAGTTTTAGTTGTTTAGTTTTTGCAAGTTTTAGGTTTTCAAACAAACATGACAGACTTTTCCTACAAAATAATTATCTATTAGAAATTCATTAGAAAAAATCATACATTAATGAATAATATGGTCGTGGTTTTCTATGTTCAATGTTCTGTCATTTTTTGGTATTGTGCCACCCACGGTTTTGTACTGTAAGAGTTACGCTACTTCTACTGTGCTTAACCAATTCGAATCAAACTTTCGTTGTTGTGATTCGAATTCGTTACCGATTCGAATCTAACTTTCTGTTTTATGATTCGAATTTCATTCTGATTCTGTTCAAATTTTGTGCATAAATTATCGAATTCTCTGTCAATTTGATTCTGAATTTTAACTTTTCATTTTTTGAATTTTTTGCATAACCCTTCGAATTAACTCGAGTTTGACCTCGGTGGCTTTATTATTGAACGGTTAGAATGGAAGAATCAGTTTAGAAAATTAAATCGATTTATATGGGAGCATTGCAAAGTGTTGCATAATGGTGTATGGTTTGACATATACCGTTCGGGTAATATATTACATGCGGAATTGCGTGTTCAGTGCCAACGAGGTTATATCTATAGAGAAGAGCACATAGAGAGACACACGGAGTGCGCACGTGGTGCTCACTTGGGCGCATGAACGGTTAGGTTAGTGCTGGGTGGCACAGCTAGGTTAAACAACATTGTGCTTGATGTCTCCTTGCTCAGTGTGACATCACAATTACTGACACAGTGCTCGCTCGATCGTCTGGCACACCAGAGAGCACTGGATCTCGGTGCAACCGGTACTGCAACTCTGCCCGCGCGCATTTGCAAACTGATAGCAATCTCTCGATTAGCTTCACTTCTCACTTCTGCTACGAAAGTCACTTCACTACCACCTCAACTACACCCCACTAATCTTTGCAGTTTTACACCAATTCAGTTAATTTCTCGAACTTTGTTGATTTTTCATTGATTCATTTGTTCAACATTAACCAATTTGACCATGTCACCCGACAAGAACACTCCTCGCATTACTCATGTCATCTTTGACATGGATGGATTGTTGCTAGGTAAAATGATGTTACTAGGATAACTTTATTTCTTCTGTTTGATTGTTATCTAACATTTCAAAACTGTTTAACACTTGGCACAGATACTGAATCTCGTTATGAAATCGCGATTTCTACGGTCACGAAGCGATATGGTCATGAATATCCTTTTGACTTGAAACGTAATTTTTATCTTTGATTTTTAATTTGTTGTAATCAATTGGAATTATATTTGCAGGCAAAATAATGGGTCGCACGGGGGCAGAAGGATCACAGATTATTATTAATGATCTGTCACTGCCTCTCACTTTGGATCAGTATGCTGAGCAGGTGGATCAAGAGTTTCGCAAAGTATTTTCTAATTATGTTCCATTCATGCCGGGCGCAGAACGATTGGTTCGACACTTACACGCTAACAAAATTCCTATCGCGGTGGCCACTAGCAGCAAAGGTTTTACATTTGAGTTGAAGACTAAGCCCCACAAAGAATTTTTTAAACTGTTTCACCACATCGTGATTGCTTCGGACGATCCCGAAATTACTCAAGGCAAGCCAGATCCACAGACATTTTTGGTGTGTGCTTCTCGTTTTGAGAATCCACCTAAGGATACATCAACATGCTTGGTGTTTGAGGATTCCACAGCAGGCGTAGAAGCAGCTAATCGTGCCGGTATGAAATCAATTTGGGTTCCAGATCCACGAATGCCAAAGGACGCTGCCTCGCCATTTCTAACACTCAACTCTCTCGAAGAATTTAAACCTGAACAATTCGGTTTGCCACCATTTGACAATTGATCTACTCGTGCCATTAATACTTTAGGTTTAACAATTGTTATAACATATCCAGATATTTATTATTAAAAAATGTCATTAAATTAAAGATTTAAATGTGTTATTGGTATTAAATGTTGTTTATTACTTGGCTAGTGTTATTAGTATGCATTGGCTTTGTGCTTGGGAATAAAGGTGAATTCGGGTGGTACCTTGCCGAGCAACATCTCGGAGATGGAGATCCAGTCTTTGCACGAGGCAGAGGACATGAGAGTTTCGAGATCGTTGCGGCCAAAGTAACGAGGAGGCCGTTCGTTGATTCGTTGTGGGAGTCGCTCGAGCAATCCCACCGGAATGTATCGATGCAGAAAGGAGAGCCACTCGAGCAGGAAGCGACGCGTCTTCTCCACGCCCTCGGTGTCTGAGCCCCAGTTCTCTAGACCGTAGTTGACGTACTTCTTCAAGATGTCCAGCCTCTCCTGGGCACTGATGTCCCATGTCCGACGTTCTTTGATCTCGGTAAATATCCACGGTTTGATAAGTGCTCCACGAGCAATCATAATACCGGAGACACCGGAGGATTCGAGACGATCGTAATACTCTTCGTAAGACAAGATGTCGCCCGACCCGAAAAGAGGAATCGGATCGAGGTCATCGATTGGCTTGTGTGCCTCGATGGCACACTGGGTAATGTAGTCCCAGTCGGCCGACTTGGTGTATCGCTGTTCTCGGGACCGACCGTGGACGGTGAGCAAACCTACTCGGTGGTCACGCCACTCGCGAACGGCCGACACCACACCTCGTGCGATGCTCTTACTTTGGTATACACCGGTTCGCATCTTGAGCGTTAATGGAACGTCAGCCACCGATGTCACGCCTAAAATAAGCAACAAATCAATATTAAGGTTCTACTAGAGTATATATTTACAAGAGGGCCGTCTGTCTCTTGCAAAGGTCAAACTCGAGTTATCATAATTCGAAGGAATATGCAAAAAATTCGAATCAAATCGAGTGAGAATCAAAAAAGTTCGAATCAAATGAGAAGCCGAAGAGTTATGCACAGCATTCGAATCGAATCGCAATAAGATTCGAATCATAACACAGAAAGCCGATTCGGTTCGAATTTTGTGCATAAATCTCTGTCAATTTGATTCGGAATTTGAACTTTTCCAATTCTCGCTCGATTTAATTCGAATTTTTTGCATAACCCTTCAAATTAACTCGAGTTTGACCTCGGCGGCTTTGCCGCCGTATTTTACAAGAGGCAGACGGCGCTTTAGCGCGGTCCCTCTTGTAAAATACTTTTCATTAATATATATAACTGCAAGCCTTACTGTAAATGATTTCATCTAGCTTTTTTCTTCTATCCATAAGAGCAGATCCAGCTCCTTTGTGGTAGATTAAATCAATTGGACAGCCCATGTTGAGATCAATAAAGTCGACATCGCACTGTTCACAAATCAATTGTGCACATCTGGCCAACTGGTCCGCATGTCCACCGCACAATTGTACACCTGGCAAAGTAACATCACAATTAGAAATATATTTTAAAAAATTAAGTTGAATTAGCAACAAACCAAACAAATCCTCGGTGTAGTGCCGTCGCAATAAGGCCCATTCGGAAAAACTGCCTTCGAGGATGTTGGTGCACAAGGCCATTTCGCCACAAGTAATGTCTGCACCAAACTCTTTGCAAATCCGTCGAAAAGGAAGATTGCCCACAGTGGTGAGGGGAGCCAAATAGAGTTTGTTTTGAAAGTCGATCTTCTTTTTTAGCTTGGTCAATCGAGGCTCAGTTTTGGCATCAGCAACTTTTAAACTACCTGAACATATTTTCTTTGACAGTTCGTTGGCTTTGGTGAAGTCATACTGCTTCTTTCGTAGATTAATTTGAAGATCTTTAGATAACAAATTACAAATTTGTTGATAATTGGACGATTGCGCTTTGGCCATCTTCACCTCGTCCACTTGATTGTACTTGCCATCCTTGAGATGTGTAGCGGCAAATCGACACAACACTCCATAGTTGCACTTGCCAAATGTATCAAAGTTATAGCAAGTGGGCCCAATGTCTGGCTCGCGACCCTGGACGACAAAGTGGTCCAGGTCATGCGAGAAAGTGCACTTGTCGCCGTAGGGACAGATGCCATCTCGACAGTAGCTGACACACATCCGAACTCGTCCGTCATTTCGCGCGTTCTTCAACTCTCGATACATCACATTGCGTCGATTTCTGTTCTGTCCTTTCATCTTCATTCTCTTCTTACCCTTTCTCTCATCGTTCGCCTCATCATCCTTTCGCTTGTTGGCCACATTGTCCGTATTCTCTGCATCGCCGTTGCTTGCACAAATGTATTTCGCATCAAACTCTATTGTAGAATGTTCCAAAATATACTGCACTTTGATCGCGGCAACTCCTACAGAAGAATTACAATTAGATTTAAACCACTACAACCCAAACAAACCTTTCTCGGATTGTTTTCTATCTAATTTGGTGTCGGTATTCTCTGGCTTTATACTCAGATTTTCAACATTAGTGGCTTCCATCTCTAATTTTATTAGCTTTAGATTATTATCCAAAAAATATCAATAAATTGTAATAAATAAATAAATATTTTGTCAAATAAATGTGAATGAGAATGCTTGCTTGTTTCTGTCACGTGTTTGCAATTCACGCATGCACACACGCAAATAAATCCTTCCATAGATGAAGTAATCACGTAAAATAATAAATATATTTTAAAATTATTAAAACACAAATTATTTTTAAATAAAATGCTTTTTTATAAATATAAATAAATCAAGAAATTAAGTTTAGCGTATTCAACAAAAAATGAAAATTGAAAAAGAGAGATAGAGAAGATGACATTGAGTCAACCTTTACACGAAGAGTACTGTGGTATATGAAAGGGCGCAGTGTTGTGTTTGACCGAGTCACTTGTGCCGAGCAAAGCGAGTTTGTTTGTTGATCATTTTCATTTTCACTTTACTTTTGGTACCGTTCAGTGGATTGCTATGGCTAGTCTTCTCCTTCGATCAGCCTACGCCAAGAAAGCCTTGGCCAACCCAAACCTTGTGAAGGTAGGCACACAGAATTTTTTGGTCATTCAATCTAATCAAAAACACGTAGTTCACTCTGGCTCGGGCGCTCTCATCAGCTCCGTCGACCAAAGTAAACCCGCACGGATGGAAGTCGTGGAAGGATATTCCTGACTCGGCTCTTCCCCCGTGCCCTGATCCCACCAACGGGATTTATGAAACTTCCGAGTACAAGCGAGTCCAGAAGAAGCAGATCTGGTATCAGGTATTTGGGCGCCAAGTATTTCGTTAGCGAATGCAAATTAAAACTTTTTCTTCCTACTATCTTAAATAGATTCCCGACGGAACTCCTGTTTACTTCAAGGAGGGAACCAAGGATCGCGTGATGGTGTACACCTATGGATTTTTGCTCTTCTCTCTGCTTGCTTATGAATATTATATTATTATCACTGAAGTCTCTGTCTAGGCATCGTCTTTAACGATGGTTTTACTTTATTATTAAATAATTAATTATTCTAGATAACAAAAATTGGTTTGAAATTAAAAAAATTTGTAAATAATTGTATTTGATATTAGTAGTTAAAATAATGTAAAGTGAATCACATTTTTAAAATGTAAAGTAAGATAACCGGTGTTTATTTTATTTTATACTAGCACTACAATCAATCTATGTGTGTTGGAATAATTGGTAGATTTAAAAGTAACTATCAAAGTTTAAGCTATTGAATGCACAATTTTCACACTTTACAATAGCCTATAGATCACAGTGAGTGACTCTTTATCGTATAGAAAAGTGGTTAAACGTTTACCAAACATATGTGGTGTGATGTGTGATGACAGTGCACTGATAAAGCAGGATTCTCTTTTGTTTGTTTATACTTCTTGAATCTTTTATATCTGACTTAAACGATTTTTAACTTTTTATGTATCTTTTTAAACGATACAGATAGTTTTATCGGTGTTTCAGGATTCTTACTATCTAAGTAGCTGTTTTGTGATGTGACCGGAGCCAATTGTGCCCGCTCAATGACTATTCTTGAGCAAACTCATTGTTGGTTTCTGTAAAAGATGTGTAGATCTTCTCGACTAAGGTAGTCGTGGTGTCAGAGTTGGGCAGAATTGTTCGATCAACCTTCTTTTCATGGAAATGTTTTAAAGATTTACAAGCTTCTCAATGTCAATTCTCAATAAGAAGGGAGAGCTGAGCTTTCGCCTATGAGCAGAGCGAGAGAAGTGCGGCGTAGGTTGTCAGACTTGCTCGAATTTCAATGGCCCAAATCTCGGGCCCCTTTGGAGCCTGGGACACCAAAGTCTCATCCAATTATTCTTTCCTCAAAAGAATTCTTTTTGTAAAGTTTCAGCTTTTTTGGTGCCCGGGAAGTATACTAGAATTTTTGTGAGGACAGACAGACGGACAGAAACATGAGACAGGGCTTTTATAGCAAAGCTGTCTCTCGCCCTGCTAAAAATGATTGTTGTGCCAATTAAGTGTCGTTTCTACTGCTCAACTCGACAAATCGTCGTTGAATATATTGTTGAGATTAGCTGTTCTTTAGGTTCTAACAAAAGTTGACCCTTAGGGGAACAAATGAATACGGGCTTTAATCTCAACAATAAAATCTTGAGTTGAGCCAGTTTTTAAAATTACAATTCAGTTGTGTAGTGTTGGAACGTTACTCAACTCAACTGGAAACAATGAGTTGAGTAGTGGAAACCTACTCTTAGTACATTTTAATTGACACCACATAGATTGGCCAACAAAGAGTAATAATGTGGATAGGTTTGTATAAGAAAGGAAAGCCTGCAAGCCAAAGTTTAACTTAAGGTTGTAGATTTAAGGTTAAAGTGAATAACTGTATCTTTCCTGTGTTTCTGTGCGACCTCTAAACTCGAAAAATTATGAGACTTGAGCCTAAGGTAACCAAGATACGCTATCGAAGTCCACCTTGCAATCCATCTTCAAAATCTGGACTTGGAGATTCGATTCATTTATGGTGAGAAAAGAACTCACCACAGTGGTTCAAGAAATCCGAGCAACAACACTGCAGCTGTTCTTCACCATTGTTCTCACATGTGTGTTTATTGGTTCACCTTTAGGTTCAATTGACGTTCAGTCCAGGGAACGTAGTGAATGAGGTTCTCGGTGGCTTGATCTAAGTTTCGAGAAAATTGATGAGGAATTTCTTCGAAACATACCAAAATCTTCTCCTGTTATATTAATGGCAAGTGCAAAATTTGCTGGTTTTCCATGCCTTATTCTATACTTAGACAATTTTATATTCTACAACTCAGCCATTTTTCATTGTAACAGATGTGCTTAATCGATTCGAATCAAACTTTGGTTGTTGTGATTCGAATTTATGACCGATTCGAATATAACTCTTGTGTTATCATTCTAATCTTATTTCGATTCAATTCGAATGTTGTGCATAACTCTTCGGATTTTCATTCAATTTGATTCGAACTGTCGAACTTTTTTAATTCTCACTCGATTCGATTTGAATTTTTTGCATCCTCTTCGAATTATGATAACTCGAGTTTGACTTCGGCAGCTTTGCCGTCGTTTATTTACAAGAGGCAGACGGAAATCAACGCGAAAGTATAAAGAAAAACGGTTTAGTAGATCAATTAGTAATCGAAGTTTCGAGAAGGGTCGAAAAAACTTGACGCTTGATTCTAATTCCAATAGATGACGCTCGTTTCAGTGGGCCTGGTTCTCGGTCCTCTTTAAACTAGGGTTTTCACCAAAACCCAAACAAAAATTGAATTAGAAGAAAAACGGCACTTTAGAACCAATTATGAAGTTGTTTTCGTAGATAAGTGCAGTTTTTACGGACTTTGGGTTTAGCTGAGAGCCCTATTTTAAATAATAAAACCATGTTCCTAGGAAACTAAGAGAGAGAGAGAGAGAGAGAGAGAGAGAGAGAGAGAGAGAGAGAGAGAAACATAAAAAGCAATTGGATATTTTTATTATACACTTTCAGTTGTTTGGGTAGAATCTAGATAAATTGTCTTACATGCCTTTCTCTCTCTCTCTCTCTCTCTCTCTCTTTCTCACAATTTCTCGTTACTTTTTTTACAACTCAATCACATCGTTGTTTTGTTGTTTTTCTAGAGACCCTTTTTTATGCTTCTATTTTTAGTGTTTTCTTGAGGATTAGTTAGCGTTGACCAAATAGTGAGAAAGAGAGAGAGAGAGAGAGAGAGAGAGAGAGAATTGGTCTCGTTGCTTGGCACGCAATCAAGAGACTTGGTTTTCGGTAACAAGAGAAAAAGAAAGAGAAATAGTGAGAGAGAAAAGGATAGTTTGTAATTGACAACCAAAAGCACCAAACTCAACCATTGAGCTTGACCTTTTGAAATAATAATATGAAAGACGAAGCTTATTTGTTAGAGTTGAGACACAAAAAAAGACAAAATTGAGGAATAAGAGAAACGAAAAAGAAAGAAAAAAACAAAAAGAGTGAAAGAGAGAAAGAGAGAGAGAAAAGAAACTTGAAAGAACAATTAAGATAAAGCAAAGAAAAATGTAGATACAGAGTGAATGAGAGAGAGAGAGAGAGAGAGTGATTGCGAAAGTTTGTGAGAAATGGAAAGTAGGAAAGAGAGAGAGAGAGAGTAAGTGAGTGAGTGAGTGAGAGAGAAAGTGAGTAAGAGAGTGAGTGAGGAATGAGAGAGAGTGAGAGAGAAAGAGAGAGAGAGAAGAAAGATGTCCCTAGCGACATCTCATTGTCACCACTAATGAGCGGTTTCAAGCGTCCGCCTTCTCAGACACTCTCCCATGAGAGTTTCATCTAAGTCTGACATTCAAGATGGCCCTTGCTAGAGAGAGAGAGAGAGCGAGAGAGAGAGGGAAAGAGAGAGAGAGAGAGAGGGAAAGAGAGAGAGAATGTGAGAGAGAGAGACAGAGAGAGAGAGACAAAGTAAGCGAGAGAGAGAGAGAAATAGAGAGAGACAGAAACAGAGAGACAGACAGAGAAAGAGAGAGATAGAGAATAAGAGAGAGAGAGAGTAAGAGAAAGAGTGAGAGAGGGAGAGAGAGAGAGAGAGAGAGGTAAAAAAAGATAGAGTGAGTGAGTGATCAATTGGAATAGAGAGAATGGATACAAACCAACGAAAAAACAAAATCTCATTTATTTAGAAGAGAAACAAGAGAACCAAATTGGTTAGTTTTTTATTATTGTTCCACTATACAAGATATTCTTTTTGATTGATACCAAAATGTATTGACTAAATAAATGTAGGCAATCGCCTCAATGCGCTGCGATACGGTCGAGGCCGAGCAATACATATGCACAAACATTTTAAAATAAAAAAGTTTTATTTTACAATACAAATTTTTTTACAATTTAAAATTCTACATTTGCTAGACTATAAATTCGCTTTGCTTCTTTTTTCTTTTTCTCAAAAGTT